>CAUYPO010111186.1:0-14077 GCA_963574435.1 Cheirogaleus major
TAGTCCCAGCTACTTGGGAGGCTAAGGCAGGAGGATCGCTTGAGCCCAGGAGTTTGAGGTTGCTGTGAGCTAGGCTGACCCCACAATACTCTAGCCCGGGCAACACAGTGAGACTCTGTCTCAAAAAAATAAAAAAAGAGAGAATAAACAAGGCTTGACTTGAGTCTGCGGGTTGGTGGGGGCTGGTGGGGGAGGATGGGCTCCGCCGTGCCTCTGCTGTTGGCTGGACGTTGGCCCTGCTGCTGTGCCTGGGCTGTGTCAGGACCTCGGCTGGGACGGCTGGGCTGGTCCGTATGGCAGCTCATCCCCCGGCAGGCTGGCAGTGAACAAGGTCGTTGTGGCCTAGGCTGGGAACAGTCCCAGTGTCACTTCCACCATATTCTGTTGGGCAAAGTCATAGGCCAGCCCAGATTCAAGGGGAACAGACACCAGCCCTTGGTGGAGGAGGGAGGGACCCTGCAGGGTCTCACTGCAAGGGCACGGACACAGGGAGGGGAACAACTCCGGCCATATCTGTCAATGGTCTACACATGGGGGTGGGGCCCGATCTGAAAAACAAGAGGCTGGAATTCAACAAGGCACTTACTGTGTGCCGGGTACTTTCTAGATGCTTTACGACAACCTTGATGTAGATTGGTATTATCCATGTTTTATAGATGAGAGATGGAGGCACAGAGAGGTTAAGTAACTTGCCCAAGGTCACACAGCTACTAAGTCGGATCTGAACATAGGCCATAGCATTCCACAGCCCCGAGTAAAAATGGCGGGCATGTATTGATAGATCGCACTGAGGAGGGTGCTTCTTGAGGTGGCATTAAGGGAAGCAGATGGGGACAGTCCGGCTCTGTTGTGGGCCCCAGGGTGACTTGGGCTCACCCCACCCTGCTGCCCAACCTTTTAGGTTCCACAAGCTGGTGATCGATGACGTCCGGCCCGAGGACGAGGGCGACTACACATTCGTGCCTGATGGCTACGCCCTGTCACTCTCTGCCAAGCTCAACTTCCTGGGTGAAGACACCCTTCCTTCCTCCTATGCGCTATAGCACCTGCCCTCCCAGGCCCAGCGCCCTGGGCGCCCCCGTTCCAGATTAAGTTTCCCTGATTGTTCAAGGAGGATGACAGCGAGCGTCTGTCGAGCTCCTGGGTGGAGGCAGCAAATGGAGGGAGGGGTTGTCTGCGCCGGAGTGTGTCCACGAGGGGATGGGGTGGTCATGGGCCCCAGCCTTGTCCCCGGCACCCTAGCTCCTGGGTTCGCTGCCAGACCTCGCCCTGCCTCCGGGCTGTGCCTGCTGGGTGTAGACCTAACTGTCCAGTTTCCTTTGTCTTGCAGAAATCAAAGTGGAGTACGTACCCAAGCAAGGTGAGCCACGGGCTGTCTGAGAGCTGGGCCCCCGGGTCCGGGGAGGAAGGGCTGCGGGCCCCGGCCCCTGGGTCTCTGTTCGTGTTGGAACCCAGCTCCCTGGGAGATCCTCTAGTGGGGGTTGGGAAGGCCCTGCTGCCCACACCCCTCAGTTCCCCAGACACCGTTCTGTGCCACCAGAGCCACCAAAGATCCACCTGGACTGCTCGGGGAAGACCTCAGAGAATTCGATTGTGGTTGTGGCTGGAAACAAGCTGAGGATGGACGTGGCCATCACAGGGGAGCCCCCGCCCGTTGCCACCTGGCTGAAGGGAGATGAGGTAGGTTGGGGCTTCCCCTCTGCCGAGTTCCTCTTCCCCTCAGTACTGCTGGGTGACTTTAGGCAAGTTGCTTTCCCTCTCTGAGCCACAATTTCATCCTCTATAAAATAAGGATGATAAGTCCTTCTCATAACGTTGTTTCGAAGACTGGAGATTATATTTGTTGGTCACAGGTACGGGCCCAGCACATGGTGGGTGCTCCATCCACCCATCTGTCAGTTAATTAATCAGTCATTTGACCAACCCGGCCTTCTAGCCATCTAGCAACTCATCTGTCCATCCATCCATCTTTTCATTCATCAACTAATTGATTAATTCACTCAACCATCTACCCATCCACTAATTAATCCATTTGTCCATTTATCCAGCAAGCAATCCAGTTGTCTACTCATCCGGAAATACACCTACCCGTTTATCTATATATCCATATATCCACCCGTCCATCCAGCGAGCCGACAAATGTTTTAGCCTTGTATGTTCCAGGCCCTGGGATGCTTCAGTTTCCCCTTCTGTGAAATGCACAAACTGAGTCGCTCTCCTCTCACGCACTGGCTCAGCAGGTGTCCCCAGGGTCCCCCGCGCCAGGCTGTGTGCAGGCTCCCGCGACACAGCCCTGAGTTGGACGCAGCTCCCGCCCCCAGGAGCCTGGGGAGAGGCAGACAGCTGCCCACAGCCCCAGTCCGGGGCGCTCTGGGCGGGGGAGTGGCGGAGGCAGGCCGGGCTGGGGACGTGGCGCGGAGCCGGGCCGTGTGGTGGCTGTGTCCAGGTATTCTCGGCCACGGAGGGCAGGACCCGAGTCGAGAAGCGGGTGGAGTGCAGCAGTTTCGTGATCGAGAGTGCGGAGCGGGGCGACGAGGGCCACTACACCATCAAGGTCACCAACCCCGCCGGCGAGGACGTGGCCTCCATCTTCCTGCGGGTTGTGGGTGAGCAGAGGGGGCTGGGGCGGCGGAGCAAGGGGGCCCGAGGCCACCAGGGCCCACTGACTTTCCTGTGCCCACAGACGTCCCGGACCCCCCGGAGGCCGTGCGCGTCACCTCAGTGGGAGAGGACTGGGCCATCCTTGTCTGGGAGCCACCCAAATATGACGGGGGGCAGCCGGTCACCGGTGAGTGCCTGTGGCCACTGTCCTCATGGCCTCCGATCCTCGCCACCCTCTGACTTCTCCATGACCTCCCAGAGCTGTTAGCACCCCAGGGACCCCCTCTGACACCCCATTTTCCATCGCTGACACCTCACCATCCCTTTGGTCTTGCCCAGTCCTCCTCTGCTCCCCAACAGCCTGGGGATTCCCACTTCAGCCAATAGCCTGGGGTTTTCTGTGGCCCCTGGGCCCTTGACCCATGACCTGTGACCCCTCTGGATTCCTGACCCCAGGACCTCTGAGTGCTCTGTGGCCCCTGAGATCAACCCAAGATTCACGGCCCCAGACCTCTCAGGGTCACATGATCCTGCAGGTGCGACCCTCACTGTCCCAGCTGACCTCTGTCCCCATGCCCTCCCGTGACCTCTGCTCCTCCCTGCCTGGGGGCCTCCAGGGTACCTCCTGGAGCGCAAGAAGAAGGGCTCTCAGCGCTGGATGAAGCTGAACTTTGAGGTCTTTACGGAGACGACCTACGAGTCCACCAAGATGATCGAGGGCGTCCTCTACGAGATGCGGGTCTTCGCTGTCAATGCCATCGGAGTGTCCCAGCCCAGCGTGAACACCAAGCCCTTTATGCCTATCGGTAACACCCAGGCCCCTCACGTTGACCCGTCCACCCCCGTCAGCCTCTGACCCACACCCTGCCCGTCACTGACCTCTGACCCTACACCTGGCCTTTGACCCCGCAGACTGCTGACTTTGATCCCTCCCATCCCACACCCCAGCACACTGGCCCCAGCCCCTGCCGTCATCTGGTTTCCTGACCCCATAAATCCACCACCGACCTCTGGCCCGCCACGATAACACCTACCCCGACTCGGGGACCTCACCATCCTCCGTTGCTATTGGTTGCTTTAATGACCTTTGGTGACATTTCCTGGCTCGTCGACCTTGGCCCACCATACTGATCTCTTTCCTGACTCCACCTCTGACCCCTGCCTCTTCCTGCCCCTGACCCCTTATTCCCCCCCCACCATGTCCTCTCTGCGTGGACCCTGCAGCACCCACGAGCGAACCCCTGCACCTGATAGTGGACGACGTGACAGATACCACCACCACCCTCAAGTGGAGGCCGCCCAACAGGATCGGGGCAGGCGGCATCGACGGGTACCTGGTGGAGTACTGCCTGGAAGGCTGTGAGTGACCCTGGGGGCCGGGGCGGGTGGCGGCCAACTCCAAGCTCCTCTGGGTGTCCTGTCCAGGGAACCAAACACGGGCGGTGCGGGGAGAGATCCGGAGCAGCGGGCTGCCCGCGTGTCATGTCTGTGCTGGCGCGAATCCTGGGATGGGATGGGTCCAGCCAGACCCCCAGTGACAAGCTTGTCCTCTCTCCCTCCCTCCCTTCCCTGCATCCATGCCCCCTACAGCTTCGACTTTTCATCCATCCATCCATCCATCCGTCCGTCCTTCCATCCGCCATTTATCTTCTGCCTGTGTGCCTTCCTCCTGCCTTCTGTTCCTTTACCCATCCAACCATCTCTCATCCATCCCTCTTAACATCCATCCATCCATATTTCCCTCCCTCCTTCTTTTTTTTTTTGAGACAGAGTCTCACTCTGTTGCCCAGGCTAGAGTGCCGTGGCATCAGCCTAGCTCACAGCAACCTCCAACTCCTGGGCTCAAGTGATCCTTCCGCCTCAGCCTCCTTAGTAGCTGGGACTACAGGCATGTGCCACCATGCCCGGCTCATTTTTTCTATATATTTTTAGTCGGCCAATTAATTTCTTTCTATTTTTAGTAGAGACGGGGTCTCGCTCTTGCTCAGGCTGGTCTCGAACTCTTGACCTTGAGCTATCCACCCCCCACCCCCCCACCCCTGCCTTGGCTTCCCAGAGTGCTAGGATTACAGGCATGAGCCACCGTGCCCGGCCTTCCCTCCTTCCTTTTCCCTGTATTTCTCCCTCTCCCCCTCCCTCCCCTCCTTTCCCCCTGCCTGCCATCCACTTGCTTACCCACCATCCCACCATCCCTCCGTCTGTCCATCTGGGAGTCTGTTGGATCATGCAACTACCCATCCGTCTCATAGCACTGTTTTCATCGGGTCTGTCTCTTTACCACCATCTTTGCTTCCTTCCTTCTTCCACCCACCCGTGTGACCACCCAGGTACCTGTCCGTCTAACTCGCCAATGTCTCCCCACCTGTCCATCCATCACCCCCATTTTCACACTCCCAGCCCTCCACCCTCCAGTGAAACACACATTCACTGGGCGCCGTGTGCCCAGCCCAGCACCGTGGCTATGGAGGTGTCTCCAGCGCAGTCATCTCCCTGGGAGGACAGACGGGATCACCTCGACACCGTATCCCAGGTCCCGCCCTACACTTGCTAACAGCGTGGCCCTGGGCAAGTGTCAGAGCCTCCGTATCTTCATGTAAAGATGACGAAGACGGTTCCCATCTTGGCAGGATGCAGAGACAGCTGCGTCTGACGGTGCATGGACTCCATGGGTGGCTGAGCCCTGGTTGTCTCCTCCCTCTGCCCTGTCCTGGTGCTCTCCCCACTGGCTCTCCCTGGCCGACCCTCCCCATACCCCGTGCAGCCTCATATTCCAGAACCAAGGGTTCGAGTCCACTCTGTGATTGCTGGGCTGACCCACATTGGTTCACCAGCCCATGGCCATGAACCCAGACAGGAAGGCGGGTGACAAAGGGCAGGCGAGCCCCTGAGCTCTGACTGCCGCCCTCAATGCATCCTCCCAGATGTGCATGGGCGCTTGCCTCCCGCTGTGCCTGTGGACAGAGCCACCATCCCTGTCCCTCTGTGCCAACCTTGGTAGAGCTTAAGAGTGTTCTGGAATCAGACAGGTTTGGGTTTAACTTCCTAGTCCACCACAGCTGAGGTGTGTGGCCTTGGCAAGTTCCTTAACCTCTCTGGGCCTCAATTTCCTCATCTTTAAAATGAGGACAACATGAGGTTGAGGCAAGAGTTAACGAGCTAACACATGTGCCGCCCTTACAGCCCGGCCGTCATAAATGCTTAGCAAATGTGAGCTGCTCTGCAACAGCTGCTGAGGGTTTGCTCAGTGTGCATAGCGGTGGGGCCCGCGTCCCCGGGGACAGTGAGCTGAGGGGCGCAGGGGCCGGGAGGAAGGCCGTGGGATCCACCAGCTCTTCTCTCTAGCCGAGGAATGGGTCCCGGCTAACACAGAGCCCGTGGAGCGGTGTGGCTTCACCGTCAAGGATCTCCCCACGGGAGCAAGAATCCTCTTCCGGGTTGTTGGGGTCAACATCGCAGGTCGTAGCGAGCCGGCCACCCTGGCCCAGCCGGTCACCATCCGGGAGATTGCAGGTGGGTGGCCCCTGGCCTTGCTCTTCCATCCGACCTGCCCTTTCCCTGTCCTTAGTAGGCCCCAGAAAACCTCATCGCCACTGGCCTCTTGTCCCTCCAATGGCCCCGGGCCTAGTGCTGAGCCCCTCCCTGTGTTCGTGCCCTCAGAGCCACCCAAGATCCGTCTACCCCGCCATCTCCGCCAGACTTACATCCGGAAAGTGGGAGAAGCTCTCAACCTTGTCATCCCCTTCCAGGTCAGGGGTCAGGGGTCAGGGGTCGGGGCAGCTACTGCGGCAAGACCCATCCACAGCAAGACTCCTCTGCCCCATCGGCCTCACCCCTGCCGTCTTCCCCCAGGGAAAGCCTCGGCCCCAGGTGGTGTGGACGAAGGGCGGGGCCCCCCTGGACACCTCCCGCGTGAACTTGCGGACCAGTGACTTCGACACCGTATTCTTCGTGCGCCAGGCGGCCCGCTCGGACTCCGGGGAGTATGAGCTGAAAGTGCAGATCGAGAACATGCAGGACACGGCCACCATCCGCATCCGGGTCGTGGGTGCGCAGCCCGGCCAGGAGGGGGAGGGAGGAGGAGATGAGATGAGGGGGGCGGGAGGAGGTGAGATGGGGGAGCCCTGAAGGAGAGAGATTGGGGTGGAGGCAGGAAGTGGGGCGACCTGGGGCAGGGGACCCTCGGGCTGGCCTACAACTCCGCCCCCTTCCAGAAAAGGCAGGGCCGCCAGTGAACGTGATGGTGAAGGAGGTGTGGGGCACCAACGCGCTGGTGGAGTGGCAGCCCCCCAAAGATGACGGGAACAGTGAGGTCACAGGGTACTTGGTCCAGAAGGCCGACAAGAAGACGATGGTGAGTGAGGGAAGAGGGACCGGCAGTGAGGACGATGGGGGAAAGCCGGCCAGAGGGTCAGAGCGGGTAAAGGGGTTCCCATCTCACAGCTGGGGAGACTGAGGCCCAGAGAGTGGGCTGGGGCCTTTTAGCTGAGATTTGTGCATGACAGGTTTTCTTTTTCTTTTTTTATTGAGGTGAACGTCACACAACAACATGAACCATTAGCCATTTTATAAAGCGAAAAATTCCGCAGCATTTAGCACATTCACAGTGTTGGGCGACAGCCACCTCTGTCGACTTCCAAAACATTTTCCTCACCCCAAAAGGAAACCCCACTCCCATTAGCAGTCCCCTCCCATCCTCCCCCACACAGCCCCTGGCCACCAGCAGTCTGCTTTCCGGCTCTGTGGATGTGCTGACTCCGGACATTTCATCCGGAGAGAGGCCTCCACAGCGTGCCTGGCTTCTTTCGCTGCATGATGTCATCAAGGGTCATCCGTGCTGTCTCGTGAGCCAGTGCCTCGTTCCTTTTTTTTTTTGAGACAGAGTCTTACTCTGTTGCCCAGGCTAGAGTGCTGTGGCGTCAGCCTAGCTCACAGCAACCTCAAACTCCTGGGCTCAAGCGATCCTCGTGCCTCAGCCTCCCCAGTAGCTGGGACTACAGGCATGTGCCACCATGCCCGGATAATTTTTTCTATATATTTTTAGTTGTACAGCTAATTTCTTTCTATTTTTAGTAGAGACGGGGTCTCGCTCTTGCTCAGTCTGCTTTCGAACTCCTTACGTTGAGCAATCCTCCTGTCTCCGGCTCCCAGAGTGCTAGGATTACAGGCGTGAGCCACCGCGCCAGGCCTGCCTTGTTCCTTTTTATGGCCAAGTAATATTCTATTGTCTGGATGGGCCACATTTTATCCACCTACCCATCCGCTGGACACTTGAGTTGTTCCATCTGTTGGTGATTTCCAATAGTGTTGCTTAGAGTGACGGGTCCTCCTAACACTTGGTTGCACTGCTCTAACCCCTGGCCCTTCTTGTGTCTGTGTCTACTTGTGTGTATTCCCCTCGTGTCCCCGACTCGCCCGGTCCCTCCCTGTCCTTGCACCAGGAGTGGTTCAACGTCTATGAACGCAACCGCCACACTTCCTGCACTGTGTCCGAACTCATCATAGGCAACGAATACTATTTCCGTGTTTTCACTGAGAACATCTGCGGGCTCAGTGACTCCCCTGGTGTCTCCAAGAACACGGCCCGCATCCTCAAGACAGGTGCTGACCCCTCCGCAGGGCCCGATCCCACCCCCATGCCCACCTGGACTCCTCTGACCCGACCCCCTGGCCATGGGGGAGAGGTGGTCGGGGTTCAATCCCTGGTTGGGGCTGGGGAACAGTCCAGATCAGTCACCTTACAGATGTATCTCCCCTCTCCAGGAATCACCTTAAAACCATTCGAGTACCAGGAGCATGACTTCCGGATGCCTCCCAAGTTCCTGACACCTCTCATAGACCGGGTGGTGGTGGCTGGGTACGCCGCGGCTCTCAACTGCGCCGTCAGAGGCCATCCAAAGGTGCCTGGGGCGGGGCCCAGGTCCTTGTGTGTCGCATGTGGGACCCTGGTGGGAATCTCCCACACGGCGAAGCCTCCACTCCCCAGCACACCGGCTCTTCTTCCCTGAGTTCTCCTCTGTTTCATGGCATTTGCTCACTTTTGACCCACTTCCTGTTTCTCTCCTCCTCTGGCCAGAGCCCAAGCCTCAGACAATCGGCCCCTGTCCCTGTCTTCCTGCCTTTTCCTTTGCCTAACGACTGCCAGGCGACAGCTCATCCCAGCAGCCCGAGGAGAGGGCCATTCAGTCTCTCTTGCCCTGTCCAAGGACAAATGCCAGTCCCTCTGGGGGCAGGGGCAGTCTAAACCTCCACAGCTCCCAGGGTCTTCCTGCTCCATCCTGGTTTCTAGACTGCTGGTTGGGAGTATGGACGCTTGCAACCTTGAGCTCAAGTGGCTCATCTAGAACAGGGGTTGGCAAACTATGGCCACAGGCCAAATACACCTACCACCTGTTTCTCTCAATAAAGTTTTATTGGAACATGGGCCACACACACTTGTTTACATTTTGGTGGCAGAGTTGAATAGTTGCAACAGAGACTGTAGGGCCTGCAAAGCCTGAAACATTTATTAAGTGGCCCTTTATGGGGACAGTTTGCCGACTGCTGGTCTAGACTCCAGGTTTTTAGCTTTAGCACCTTTAGGCACACTGTGGATTCGTCTCTGTCTACTCTATTCACTTAACTCCATTAACTGCACTCATTCATTATGCTCATTTACTCACCTACCAATCCACTCATTTACTCAGTTCATTCATTCACTCCATTTGCTTATTTACATCATTCTTTCATTCACTCATTCATTTGTTCACTTCATTTATTCTTTCACCAAACATTTTCAGAGGCTTTCTATGCACTAGGTGAATCAAACAAGAAGTTTCCCGGGCCGGGCGCGGTGGCTCACACCTGTAATTCTAGCACTCTGGGAGGCCGAGGTGGGCAGATCGTTCGAGCTCAGGAGTTCGAGACCAGCCTGAGCAAGAGCGAGACCCTGTCTCTACTAAAAATAGAAAGAAATTAGCTGGATAACTAAAAAGTATAAAGAAAAAATTAGCTGGGCATGGTGGCACGTGCCTGTAGTCCCAGCTACTCGGGAGGCTGAGGCAGAAGGATTGCTCGAGCCCAGGAGTTTGAGGTTACTGTGAGCTAGGCTGACGCCACGGCACTCTAGCCCAGGCAACAGAGCGAGACTGTGTCTCAAAAAAGAAAAGAAAAGAACAAGAAGTTTCCTGTATGTTGGGGGAGACCCACATTAACCTAAAGTTGCACAAATGAAATGAAACTAAAAAGGGGAGCCAAGAGTGCGAGAGATACGCAGGCAGTTATGAGAGTGTAAAATAGGAGTTCCTGTCCCAGTGTAGGGGCCAGGAAGGGACATGTGAGCTGAGACCTGAAGGGGAGGCAGGCAGTAGTTTGGTAAAAAAGGGAGGCATGAGTAGTACTGGAAGAGAGAACAGCCAGTGCCAAGGTCCTGAGGTGGGAGCCTGTCTGGTCTGTTCTGAGGAACGTCGGGGCGGCCAGTGTGGCCGGGCGGTGGGGGGCGGTGAGTGCAGAGGAGTAACGGGGCCAAATCGTGTAGGGCCCGGTGGGCTGCTGAGGGGTGAGCTCTCGAGTGGGAGAGCAATGGGAAGCCCTCACCCTGACACTGTGAGGTAGGGATTATCAACCTGCTTTCACAGAAGAGGAGACTGAGGGTCAGAGAGTAGAAATGACTAGTCCAAGGATATCCAGCAAGGAGGTGGCACAGCCTAGAACCCAAATCTTCCTCCTGAGCCCCATTTCGCCACTGCCCAGGGGACCCTCTCTGAGTTGGCTTCCTCTCCCGCTCCCCTCAACAGCCAAAGGTTTCCTGGATGAAGAACAAGATGGAAATCCGAGAAGACCCCAAGTTCCTGATGACCAACTACCAGGGGGTCCTGACGCTGAACATCCGCCGCCCCTCGCCCTTCGACGCCGGGACTTACACCTGCCGGGCTGTCAACGAGCTGGGCGAGGCGCTGGCCGAGTGCAAGCTGGACGTCCGAGGTGAGATCTAGAAAGGAGTTGGACCCGGGCCTGCCAGCATGGCTGGGAAGCCAGGTCCGGACCCAACCAAGACAGATGCAGTGACAGGTGCTGAAATGAAGGCAGCACGGGGCACTGGGGGATTACGGCTGGGGGAGCCCCTGACCCAGCCGGGCAGGAGGAGACCCAGAGGGTTTTTGCAAAGGAGTTGAAGGGCAAAGAAGAGGGGGGTGAGTGGGGAGAAGACCTCAGCAAATGTCCCCAAGGCCTCTGGTGCACCTGGGCCCACATGGGTGGAGGAGGTGACTCAGATGAAGCAGACAGGGATAATGGCAGAGGACCAGGGCTGTGGGAGCCCCAAACAGGCCCCCTCCCCAGCCTGTCCCCAAGCTCCTTCTTCCTCCTGCCTCTCCCTGCCCTGCCCCCTCCTCTCTGCCCCATGGCTCTGGCCTCAGCTCAAGCTTCATCCTTTTGTTCTTGGATCCCCTTCCCAGCCCCCTGCATCCAGTCCTCCCCTCCTGTCCATCCCCACATGGCACTAGAGGAGTCTCTGTGTCCAGAGTCAACCTGCCCCTCCCCTGCTCCCAGACCTCCCAGGGCCCCCAGAGCCCCTCAGCCTGGTGTTCACCGTCCCAGCCCCACCTGCCTCACGTTCTCCTGTCCCCCTGCACGCTGCGTGCCAGCGACACCGAGCTGCTGCCTGTTGGACAAACCGGCCATGCTTTCTGCTGCTGCTGGGACTTTGCACATGCTGTTCCCTCCACCAGGAGCCCACTTCCTCGCCCCCTTTGCCTCGGACTGTGGTCCCTCAGACATCAGCCACTCAACGCTCAGTGAGGTGGCCACTAACTGAGTCCCCCAGAGCAGGCTGACACCAATATGGACCTCTGGAGTCCCCCCCACTGCCCATGGCTTCTGACCACTCAGACTTCCCCTGGCCCTGAGGACAACACAGCAGGCAGAAGTGGCTGGGGACCCTTAACAAGGGCTCTGAGAGGACACTTTCCAAACCTATCTGCCACTCGAGATCGCTGCCCTTCCAGACTGACACGATCGCTAATACTCTCTGTCCCCCGTATCTGCTATTGAATTAGTTCAGAAATACTCGGATGTCAGGATTCCAGTGGCTGCTCACGGCCTGCAGCTGCTCAGAGCACCCCAGGGACAGTCACCGGGGCACCCTGATGCTGGGTTGGGTGGCCAGGGACAGGCACGAGATGGTGAAGTATCACCTTGCCCCCCTGCTGGTCACATGGACACAGCAGGCGGAGGAGACGGGGAGGGCGCAGGACTTCAGGAAGGTGCGTGCCCGGGGCGCCTCACCCACCCTTGTCTCATCGCCCCACAGTGCCGCAGTGAGACTTCTCCCGCCGCCGTCAAGACGATCAGCTGCTGTCCTAACCCCAATCCCACACCTCCCGGGACTGTGTTCTTTCCAGAGTTCTCACTGGGAACAAAACAGGCTTGTCTTAGACTCTCCCGTGTCTGTCCTTCTTGAATCTGTAGCTCCGCCTTCCTTCTCCTCTGGGGCGTTGGTCACGTTCAAACAGACCAAAGCGGGGCCATCTTGGAACAGCTACTTTAGTGGGGTGGGGGCAACCACGTTGCCGTGGCAACCACAAAGTGTGGCTGGTGAGCCCAAGTCCGGGCGGCAGTTCTGGGAAGAGCCACCGGGAGCGGGAGGACGCAGGCTGGCTGCAGTCGCAAAGACAGTGAGGCAAAGATGAACCCCAGGCCAGACTGAGAAGGCTGTTCCACTGAGGTGGCCGTGTCCGCCTGGTGGGCACCAGGTCTCAGTGGTGGCCCAAGGAGCAAGACACAGTGCACCAAAGACCAGGTGGAAGAGGCCATACCGGAAAAGCTACTGCCAGGCGGCCATGTTGAATTGGTGACAATGGCAGAAGTGCTCAAGACCTGGTTGTTGGTTCTTAAGTGGCCGATCTTTATTAACTTTAATAATTCATCTCTCTGGCCTGAGGCAAGGTACTTTGATCTCTAGTCCTCTGGTGACCTCGAAGGATGTTGGAAGAATCAGAGTCCCCAGAGTTCAGACATCTGCGGGTCAAGTCTGGCTTCCGTGGCTTGGAGCTGGCGTAAGGGAGAGCTGGTTTCAGAGGCGTGACCAGTAGGTGGAGCTGCACTGGGGGCGGAGGGGGGACTTTTTACCTACTGGGAAGGCAGAGCTGGGTATCTCAAAAAGAAGAGGCCCACAAGTTCCAGTGCCCCCACCTTCCAGGACTGGCACCCCTGTGCTCCCCTGGGACACCTGCGTGGCCCACACTACCCCTTCGGATACCACTCCGACAGGCCAAGGTGTGGGCGGGTGTGTGTTTCCAATCGGGACACTATGGCCACCGTAGCTAAGGGCACCGAGGCCCTGAAGACCCTCCTGTCTTCTACCGTTAAGGACTCAGGAGTCTGTGCTGGTCTCGGCCCCTCTCAGACACGGGCAGCCAGGTCCCCAGCCTCTCCTCCCCCAGTCCCCGCCCCCTCACCTGCCCGCACTCCATCTGGGCCTCGGCCTCATCTTCCTCGTCTTCTGCGTCGTTGTCAAGGTCCTCCAGCGCCCAGTCCTCCTGCGTGAAGGGCACGGCTCCCTGGGCCGAGTGGAAGCGCAGGCGGTAGAGCAGCCGGACCCACTGGCCGAACTCGCGGTCTCGGGTCTCAGGCGGGGCCCGAAGCTGCAAGTAGAAGGCGCGGCCGGTGCGGAACTTGACCTTGAGCTGGCAGCGGCTTTCATCGTGGACGAAGAGCTGGACGAACTGCAAGGGGAACAGCCTGGGCGGACGAAAGGGGCGGCCTCAGGTGCTGCCCTGCCCTACTCAGCCTTCCAGGGCCCTGGCGCCCTGGGGTCAGGCGTCCCTGCCACGCCACCCCTCCCCCAGCCCAGAGGAATCCTTTTTTCACTTTCATTGCCTTTTGAATTTAAGTCCATCCTCAACTTTCTTCCAGCCACACGTCACCTTTTTTCTCCCACTGGTCCTCTCTCCTAAACGCCAGACTCGGCTACGCAGCTGCCCGCTTGACATTTCCATCCATATGTTGGCTCGACCATCTGACATAACTTGTCCAACAACCAAATTCATGATCCCCCGGCCTGCCTCCAACCTACTCCTCTCAGACTTCCCCATCTTAGCTACATCCCCCACTTGCTCGGTTAAAAATCTTGACGTTGCCCATGATTCGATGTTCTAACACCCTCATCCAGTCATGCCACCAAATTCCGGTGGCTCCACCTTTAAAATGTATCCACAATCCAACCACTTCTCACTCCCTTCCAGCCACCACTGGGTCCAGCCACTAATTTCCACCCTGGGCTCACTGCCTCAACCCACAGCTCCTACAGTCTGCGCCCCAGGAGGCTGCCAGAGGGCGGGGGTTAGCACCTCGGACAGCTCAGTTCCTTCCTGTGGCTCCTGGCTCACTCTGGTAACTGCAAAGCCCTCAAGGCCCTGCGGGATCTGCTCCTTGTTCCCTCTGTCTCATCTCCTGTATCTGCAGCCACACTGGCCTCCTCGCTGTTCCATCAACACACCAG
>CAUYPO010111187.1:0-39262 GCA_963574435.1 Cheirogaleus major
GTGCCGTGGCGTCAGCCTAGCTCACAGCAACCTCAAACTCCTGGGCTCGAGTGATCCTTCTGCCTCAGCCTCCCGAGTAGCTGGGACTACAGGCATGCGCCACCATGCCCGGCTAATTTTTTCTATATATTTTTAGTTGGCCAGCTAATTTCTTTCCAATTTTAGTATAGACGGCGTCTCGCTCTGGTTTCGAACTCCTGACCTTGAGGGATCCGCCCACCTCGGCCTCCCAGAGTGCTAGGATTACAGGCGTGAGCCACCGCGCCTGGCCGAGCCAGGATACTTTTTATTGCAGTAATCCTGATGTTTTACTACTATATATTCACTTCCTTGAATGAATTTGCTTGTAGCTTTAAAACAGAATATTTCCTTTTGTCTTGAAAAATTCCCTTTAAAAATTAATCATTTTTGGAACTGTACAACTAAATTTTTCACTCATAGCATTAAATATGCATCTTGGTCTTTAGAGGTCATATTATAGTCATAAAGTCCAGCTTATTGGATAATTTTTTATACAAAATAATAAAAAAACTTAAACGACCACAAAATCTTAACAGTCATGTATGTATAACACATCATTGTACCCAGATTATACTGTTAATGGGCTTTTAAATTACCAAGATACAATCAGGTTTTAAAACTTAGTAGTTAAATTCCCATTCATTATGTAAAATTAAAAGCTCTAAAAGACCCTTTGAGTTCTGTACTTCAGAAACATTAGAACACTATTAAGGCATTAATTAATAAACAGACCCCAAGGAAAGTAACTAGTAAGCCTGAATTGGAGGAGCAAGTCATATTTTAAGGCAGTCAAAAAGTTCATTTTTTCACTTTAAGGCTCTTGAGTACTTAAATTTAGTCTATGCAGACATTATTCTGTGTAATTTAAATGCTCTTCAAATGGTCAGTTTTGGAAATCAAAGCCTTTATACAAAGCAAATGGACAGTTTAGAACTAGATTATAACACTCTCCTCCTCCTCCCCCCCAGCAAATTTTTACTTCTAAAAAGATGAGTTCATGTATCTCACCCCATTGGATAATTTCTTTATTATCAGAAGGTGGCAATAAAAGGAAGAAAATATCACCCAGATACATTACAAAAGTTAAATCTAGTCATACCATACCAAATATATAAAGTCCATATTTAGAATAATATTGCAACAAAAACATTTTCTTTTGGTTACTATCTATAAATTATATAATAATTTTAGTTTAATTTGGCTATGTATGGATTCTAAATAGTTTACATTGCAAATAAAGCCTAATTTAAAGTAATTTAAATGGAAGTTTCAATACAATATTTGTATTGATATAATATTAAATTATATGTGGTAATGATCTATATAAAACAGCAAGGTTCACTCTCCTTAACAAACCCAAGTATTCATTAAGTGAAACCAGCAGAAATGTAGCTAATTTTCTATTTCCTTTGTTCAAGCACAGATTCTGATAATTTCTAAAAGTGCACAAATTTAAACATTTTAAAATTTAAATTCACTGTATTCATAAAATCAACATGATGCATGGCATCATAAATAGAAACAAAGGGAAAAATCTTTAGGATCAGAAATAGTTAACTTTTGTATATTTTCATTGTATTTACAAATTCATTCTCACTGAAAATAATCACCTTAATTTCAGCAATAGAATTTTGTAACATTCTCTTCCCATTTGTTTCTTTCTGCCACTTTTCCAATATAACTTGGTATTTTCAGAGTTTAAGAAAATGTGCCATTTATTACAGTTTTATTCAGATAGTATGCTTATGCACATTATTAGTTTTTCTACATGAAAAACATTACCTTAGAATTTTTTAACTTCATAATTTTCAAAAAAGCAAGTAAAAAATATACCAATTAAAAAAAATACTGAATGTCAATACAAGTTATTTACAAGGTTTTTAATTCTACAAGCCATGTATCTACATATGTTCAGTGAACTATTTAGTAAACCAAAGATTTTGACAGTGGCATTTATAATTATGGAAATATAAGCATTGGGACATGCTATTTTCTGAAAGAGTATTCAGTTAATTATTTTTTTAAGAGTGCTTAATAGTAGAGCACTTCTCTTTTCAGTACAGCTAGATACATCTATAATTGCAAACAGTGGCTGAATAATTTTGATCTTAATCAAAAGCCACAAAATTTCTGCAAACAACTAATACAAAAAGTATATAACTTGATTTGGGGAGAGAATATATCAACCCAATTATTGTTCTAAGAAACCTGCCCATTAATTTGAAAAAATATGATCTTACATCTGTATAAAACAAAAAGCAGTCTGCAGAAGATTCATCCCAAACCTAAATGTGGGTGACTTTCCTGTCGTTCATTTTATTACCTGGGTAGAGCAGGACTAGAAAAAAAGGGACAGAAATGTCAGAAGAAAGGAATTTTAAAAGAAAAAAAAGAGGTATAAAAGCAATCTTCCAACAAATAAGAGATTAGGGAGTAGGTATCAGGAAACACTAAATAAAATCCACACAGTAAATATAACTAATCTCATAGCTTAACCTGTCATTTTTTAACCTATCATTTTTTCTAAATCTTTCTTGTGCATGTTTACACTGAGGCTATACATTTCTTTAGAGGAGATATCGTCTTAACGAATCACACCAAACCTGTGATATGCAAGACTAGAATTTTGATACCACTTACTGTAAGGGCGTCACTTACCAAGAAATTTGCATTTGTGGGTATAATACCTTTAGATCAAATTAAAATAAGTCCAACAAAAGATTACAATGATCTAGCCTTTCATTACTGTTTAGTTTTAACTTTATTGTGCTTTTCAAGATGTTTCTCACTTAATTGTCAGACATTCAAATTTATTCAGGGAATTCTGCCTTATCTTTCCAAAATAATTTTAATACTGCTTTTGCAAAATCAAGAAAATGAAGGGAAAAAAACCCTGATAAAATATTTTGTCATCTGTAGATTTACTTATTTTAAAAGATTAAGCAAATATTTGTTAATAGCATCTCCTCATTTAGAGTATGGGTTTTTCTATGTCTATTCAAGATCTTAGACTTGGAATATGTTTTTTTCCCTTTATCAGAGAATAGTGACTTCTTAGTCAATAATTCAACTGTAAAAAATTCTTCTACATTTTCCCACTCCGAACAGGAATGTTTTAAAAACTTATTGGGCCTATTGAGCTATTTTTCTAAAACATTTTATCTTGCAAAACATATCCTATTAACAAGAATGTTTCTAAGTAAAAAAATAAAAATAATAAAGTTCTAACTTGTATTGCAAGTCCTCTTCCCAGTTTCAATTTGTATGTGAATATTAAGTCATTGATTCTTCTATGATTCAAGCGTTAGATAATGTTACTTTTTAAAGACAGCAAAATTGAATCACTTAGGTTAAACTGGTCTACAGTCACACAATAAGTTAGATACAGCAAAAAAGGTTCAAAAGGGGTAATGCTAAATTCATTCACTAGCATTTGCCTTACTAATATTCTCATAAAATAGTTACTAAACTAAATGTTTTAATAAATGCAATTTCCAAGAAATTTTAACTAGTAAGAAGGGGTGAGGTTATATGATTAGTTTTTGTTTTGTTAATTATAACTATTATCCTGGAAATATTTATATAATATCTAGGAAATAAAGTTTATTTACTTTTCTTAGGAATGCTTTAAAAGGCAGTATTTCCTCAAATATTAAGGTAACAATAATCCTAAAAGTAATTCAGAAAAAAAACTCGTTTATGACTTAAGTATATTTTATTCATAATGAGGTAAAGTTTTTGTTTTTTTAATAGGACTAAGTTATATAGCAATGCAGGTTATTAAAATATTAATTGTGCTTGAAGATTGCTATGAATTAACATTATACACGTTCACAATCTTTTTGTACTCCTAAAAAAAATCATGTATATACATTATTTCCTAATAGCTATAAAGAAAAGTCTTGAAATATTCTCTTTTATATCTTACTCTTCTGAGTCAGTGTGTTCCCATGTTGAGGGGAAATAAATACTGAAATGGGAATGAAGAGACCAAGATTTCTAGGTCATGGTATTTCAGAATCATACTGTCTTGGACCTCAGCTCTCAAACCAAAATTAAAATGTTAGCTTTTACATTTCCAAGGTTTCTTCCAGTTCTAATGTTCGTCATTTGAAAATAAAGTTACCTTCAGTGGTGGTTTCTTTTAGTTTTCCTTTCTTTCCTAAATGTTATCTTAATCTATTTAATGAGACCTACCCTAAATACTTCAAAAAGGTCACATGTAATCTTATTTTCCTGATGGAAGGGTGCTCATTTGGGGTTTGGGTTTTGTTTGTTTTTAATGTGGAAAAGACCGAGCTTTGCTTTCTTGTTGGTTTTGAGTGAAGAAGACTGGGGCAGGTGAAGAACAATCCTGGACGCCCAATCTTTGTTAGTTGCTGTTTGACCTTAGTCAAGTTACATATCTTCTCACAGCATCCATTGGTTAACAGAGAACATGGGGTTAATACAAAAGTATTAACACTTAGATATATTTGTCTAAAAGCACAATTGGAAGAGTACATAACTGAAGGAAATAAATTTTTATACTATATTCAACATGTATATTAGGAATAAAATTAGATGTTATAATTTTTAATTTCAGAAGATCTTGGGTTTATTTAAAGAATGTAATTAGGGTCTTTAAATTCAATCTGAACATAATATTTTAATATATCAAAAGTAGCTGACATGTTAAATTTAATGCTTGACAGAGGTTAAAAACAGAGTAACATCAGATGAAATACATATTTGTGGGGAAGAGGGGTGCCATGAGCTTTGCTGACCAAAAACTTCTGTTAAAACCTGCTACCAGTTACCTTGATGGAATGGGTACATATCAAAGCCAGCATTAATGTGTCAAATAAATTTGAATGGAAAATTTTCTTATTCCCACAGCCCAAATTTCCCATGAAACAATACACAAATCCTCACACTACTAAAGTCCCCCTTTCCCAAAAAACATAAAACCTCTAACACCCAAGCACCTAAAAGGCTATAATTTACATTAGCTAGAGTTTGACTTTTCACGTAACAGCGAGAAGGGCTTTATAATAAAAACCCTTAGTAAATCTTCCATTGATATTTAAAGAACAATGCATACAACTGAAGTTTTAAGTGTAAGCTATCTTAGACGTAATATAATTATGAGCAAAGGTAATGGCATTTCAACAGATTAATGTTAAATTTCACAAGGAAGAAAGGATACTTGCTCAAGAAAATAATGCACTTTAGTGTAATAGTGAAAAAAGAAGTTTAATACACACAAATAAAATTGAAAAAAAATGTCCTACAGACTGATTAATTGGAAATACACTACTCAGAAATTGCCTTTCAAACCCGAAGGACCTAGATTGCTTTATTTCTTTACAATGTCAAAAGAGAATGTTTTGCCACAAAATGAATCATGAACAAAAGAGATAGGAGGCCACTGACATGTTTACAATTAGAAAATATCTAAAATCCCTTTACAATTAACTAAAAAAATAGTTAAGAGTAATTGAAACAATTTTTATTTTAAAAGTAAGGAAAAAGCTAATCTAGTTATAGTTAATACCTTAATTGTTACTTTCAAGATTAGAATGGGAGACTTAAATGCTTAAAACATTTTTATGTTATTTTCATTTAAGAGTATGAAAAAAAGGAATGTGTGACTATCTGGCTATAAATCACTGTCAAGTCACAACCCTCACTCACTGAGATAAAATACAACAAAACAAAAAAGTAAAACAAATAGAATTCCTCAGCCAACACAAACAGTCTCTTCTTAGGGCCTGCCATATTTCTGGTTAATGGTAACATATTCTACAAGTGCAAATAAAACATTAGAAATAAAGTATCTTTTTCATTGAATAAGAAAGCTGTTATTTATGTGATCTTAGAAAACTCTGAAAGGAATTTGTAAAACTCATTTATAATTTAATCAAATGTCTTAGTTTTTTTTACCCTAGTATAAAAGTTTACAGATGAGTTTCATATTCCATCACAGTACATGGTCTAGTGCATTTCAGAGTATTTGGACATTATCAAAGCTGTCCTTCCCAATGAAAACATTTAAGAAAATGTAAGCACTTCTCAAACAAGTGACATGATATGGAATTACACTTTTGGCTCTCACCTCTTTTAAGTACAAATGTATTATTCACCAAAGCAAAACTATTTTACATTGTCTATTAACAAAAAATTCTCAGATAGAGGAAGCTACAGTATCCTGAAGCTATTTCCCAAGAGCTAGTTTAGTACACAGAACTTTGGGCTCCTCTTCTTTTTTTTTTTGGTAGGTAACTTTCCATTATACACATACTATACCATCATCTTTAGATTGAGATTAGCTGGGAAGTAGCTGCATATTTTTAGTGAGATCACTGATGGCAATGAACCTCTAAGATCATGGTGGTGCTTATGGTTAAATCACATCTAACGTGAAGTTTCGAATTACATCCAGAGCTCCAGTATCAAAGCCACACATATCCAACATGCCTCTATCATCTGGGTCTGCAATGGTAAAACCATTTGATGTCATTCCACAAACAATCAATTTAGCTGGAATATCCATTTTCTGTAAGAAAAGACCCAAAATATATATTAAAAACCTGTATGTAAGGAAAAACAAACCTTCAAAATTAAAACACTTTAGTATCTCTCCTAAAGCTTTTTATTACAAAGTCAGTGTTTTTTTGAGTCAATCTTTCAAGGCCAGAAGAATATGTGAGCTTTAAAAGAGCCACCACACCTGGCCCGTTAGTAACATTTTTTGAAAAACACAGTAAATGGGAATTGAGTATTATTTGGGTAAGAAACCATATTAGAATTAGTTTTACCTTTCGATACTCCCTCAGAGCAATAGCAGGATGGACACTTCCAGCAAAGGTCTCATTATCAGTGAATACAATGAAGACGTCTGCAGCTGTGTTTGTCTTCTGAGCCCAGATCATTGGAAGAGAGCAATCAGTCCCACCTGCTGGGATCTTACTCAGAAAAAACCATGAATAAGAATAAACACTTAAAAATACTATATTTTTACATTATTGTTTTGTTTAGCACCAATATTTAGGACTTCCCAAGGCCTGTATATATTTTTTGGGTTTTGTGCTTTTCATGAGAAAATCAAGATAAAACAATTTGTTCTTATAAATTAATACCATGCATGACATCAATATAAAATCATTATACAATACATGTTAAGTAAACTTACTAATTTAAGAAAAGTTAATAAAACAGTTTCTTACCTGATTCATAGCCATTAAAACCTGTTGTAAGGTCATATCTGTAGTCAGTGGACATGGTACCATTTCATCTGAAAAAGCAACTATATAAGAATCTTTTTCTGTTCGTGTGACAACCTGAAAAATTCAATGGTAGTAATTTTCAGCAAATTGGGGTAAATAAATACCATATCTTGAAGTTTATACATCTTTAAAAGAAACACTGTGATGTTTATTATTTCTAATGTGTATTACTGTGTTTTAGAACTATATAGTAACAGTACTGTAGCTTTCGAAGTGTTTTCACAAACTCTTACAAAGAAACTGGCTTTCACAATAATCTTTTGAAGTAAACAGAGTATATATTCTTATTTTACTAAATAAGAAATAAAGCCACCCCTCTGTCCTTCTAAAGGATAAAATAAATTTTGCTTTTGTATGTCTTAAAAAAAAAAAGAAATAAAGGCACAGAAAAGCTAAAAAAGAAGCTAAAAAGTTTGCTTATTCATCTGCTTGCTATTCCACAACAGAGTCAGGGTAGATTTACAGTCTGCTGACTCTCATTATTAGTTCCCTGATTTTTTTTTTTTTTTGAGACCACGTCTCACTATGTTGCCCAGGCTAGTCTTTAACTCCTAGGCTCAAGTGATCCTCCTCCCACCTCAGTCTCCAGACTAGGTGGGACTGTAAGTGTGTGCCATTATAGTGGTTTAATCCCTGATCTTTTAACTTTTCTATCATTAGATAATTTTTCTAAGCATTATCTGCTTCCTAAAAAATACCATTAATATTTAATCTTTTGTTGTAAAAATTAAAATTTCTATTCTGACTATTCTTTAGACATGCTTTTCCAATACACTTAAAAGCTGGCTTTACAAAATTATCTTTAGATACAAAATTTAAAAAGTGCTAAATAGCTAAAATGACAAAAATAGGTGAATATATACTTTTTTTGAATATATATTTCTTAATCGTATCTAACTTTATAGTTTTGCTCCATAGTAAACATTTTTTTAGAGTGGCAAAATTGTCTTAAGTGTTCTCACCATGCACATGGCAGCAGCAACTGTACTAGCGTTGAGTACACTACCTAAAACTCTTTGATTCATGGAAGCACTGACATCAACAGCTAGTAAGAAACGCTTTCCAGTTGGCTCAACTGTCTAAAGAGAAAACAAAATAAAACAATTTTCATTAAAAGCAATCATAGAAATTGTAAGTAGATTAAACTTCTAACAAATCATATTTACTTATCTTACATTCAAAAGACTAAGATAAAAGGCCTTCTGATTTTTTGATATACCAGTTAACTGACAACTATTTAAAAATGCTTAGCTCTTACTATAGGTAAAACAAAGGAAATAATATAATGAATTCAATAATTTTATTTAGAGAAATAACCATCCTATTTTTTAAATCTTTCCTCATTGAACTAAAATGAGAATTTTGAGCACAAATTTTTTTTATTGTGGTAAAATA
This sequence comes from Cheirogaleus major, assembly GCA_963574435.1. Classification (NCBI taxonomy): domain Eukaryota; kingdom Metazoa; phylum Chordata; class Mammalia; order Primates; family Cheirogaleidae; genus Cheirogaleus; species Cheirogaleus major. Next base: position 8,685 of record CAUYPO010111187.1, read on the forward strand.
TAAGTAACATAAAATTCACCTTTTTAACCACTTTAAGTGTACAGTTGTGTGGCATTAAGTACACTCACAATGCTGAGTAACTATCACCTCTATCTATTTACAGAACTCTTTCATTATCCTAAATAGAAACTTATACCAATTAAGTAATAACTCCCCATTCACACCTCTCGCTAGCCTCTGGCAACTTCTATTCCACTTTCTGTATTTATAAATTTGCCTATTCTATATACCTCATATAATGGAATCATATAATACTTATCCTCTTATATCTGGCTTATTTCACTTAGCATAATGTTTTCAAGGTTTATTCATGGGGTAGCTTGTATCAAATTTCATTCTTTTGTAAAGCTGAAAAATATTCCATTGTATGTAGTATATGCCACATTTAGTTTATCTATTCATCTGTTGATGGACCCTTGGGTTGTTTCTACCTTTTGGCTAATATGAATTAGGCTATAATGAACAATGGTGTACAAAAGTATCTGTGAGTACCTGTTTTCTATGTTTAACTTATTTTGAGAACTACCAAACTGTTTTCCACATGGGAGGTACCATTTTACATTCCCATAAGCAATACATTAGGGTTCCAATTTCTCCACATCCTTCTCAGTATTTGTAATTTTCTGCTTTTTTGTTATTAGCTATCCAACTAGGTGTGAAGTGGTATCTCCTTGTGGTTTTCATTTGCATTTCTCTGATGGTTAATGATGTTGAGCATTTTCCATGTGCTTATTACTCATTGGTGTATCTTTGGGAAAATACCTATTCAAGTACTTTGCCCATTTTTAAATTGGGTTGTATTTTTGCTGTTGAACTATAGTTCTTTATATTCTGGATATTAGGCCCTTGTCAGGTTTCTGATCTATAAACATGCTCTACCATTGTGTAGGTTACTCTTTTCACTCTCGATAGTATTCTTTGATGCACAAAAGTTTTTAATTTTGATGAAGTCCAGTTTATCTACTTTTTCTTTTGTTGCTTATGCTTTTGGTGTTTTATAGTTTCAGCTCTTAAATTTAGGTCACTGATCCATTCTCCATTCTGAACTAATTTTTGTATATGGTGTAGGGTAATGGTCCAACTTCATTCTCTTACATGTAGATATGCAGTTTTCCCAGCATCATTTGTTGAAGGCTGTGCTTTCTATGTTGAACCATCCTGTCACCATTGTCAAAAGTCAACTGACCACATATGTAAGGGTTTATTTCTAGACATTATTCTATTTCATTGGTCCATATGGTTATCCTTACGGTCCATATGGTTATCCTTATGTCAGTACCACAATGTTTTGATTACTACAGCTTTGTAGTTAAGTTTTGAAATCCAGAAGTGTGAGTCCTCCAACTTTGTTCTTCCTTTCAAGATTGTTTTGGCTATTCAGGGTCATGTGAAATTTCTTAAGAATTTTAGAATGGATTTTTCTATTTCTGCAAAATACGCCATTGAGATTTTGAAAGGGATTACGTTGAATCTGTACACTGATTGCTTTGGATAGTATTGTCATTTTAATAATGTTCAGTCTTCGAAACTATGAACATGGATGTCTTTCCATTTATTTATGTCTTCTTTAATTTCAGTAACATTTTTATAATTTTCAATGTATAAATCTTATAGCTTCTTTTATTTGTCTTTTATTCTTTTTGATGCTATTACAAATGGAAACATTTTCTAAATTTCCTTTTTGGATTGTTCATTGCTAGTATATAGAAATATAACTGATTTTTATGTGTTAGTTTTATATTCCTCAACTTTGCTGAATTCGTTAACTCTAATAGTTTTTTTGTGGATTCTTTAGTTTTCTACATACGAGATCACAACATCTGAGGTCAGAAATAATTTTACTTCTTCTTTTCAAATTTGGATGTTTTATTATTTCATTTTATTCCCAAATTGCTAGAACTTCTATTACTATGTGGAATCTAAATGGAAAAGGTGGGTGGCCTTGTCTTGTTCCCGATCTCAGGGGAAAAGCTGTCAATCTTGCAATATTGAATATATGTTAGCTATGAGTTTTTGTTTTATTATTTATTCTATGACCTTTATCATATGTTGAGAAAGTTCACTTCTATTCCTAGTTTATTGAGTTTTTTTTTATCATGAAAGGATGCTGAATTTTGTCAAATGCTTTTTCTATATCAATTGAGACGATCTTGTGGTTTTTGTCCCTTCATTCTACTGTGATGTATTACATTGATTTGTTTTCATATGTTGAACCATCCTTGCATGCCAGGGATAAATATCACTTGGTCATGGTAGATAATCCTTTTAATTTGCTGCAGAATTTGATTGGTAGTATTTTCTTGTACAGCAAGAAACTTTTAAAACCAAAAATCTTAACTTATGTCTCTGAAGTAAGATTGCCATCCCTAAAAACTCACTTCCTTTCAAGACTGATGACATCCATCTACCAATTAATGGAAAAAACAGAGGACAAATACCAAGTTAAAGGACCCCATGGGAATGCAAATTTTTAAATTTTAAAATTATCAAAGGGATCTAAGGGGTAAGAAGAAATGCTTTACTCATAAACTTACAATGTTAATTATATACCCACCCACATGAACTAAAAAACAAAGAGTATCCAAACAAAGAGTAAACCATAAAAAATGATTAAACTATTGATGCTACTTTTAAAATGTATTTTTACAAAAGATATTATGCACTGAGTCATTTGTTTTAAAACAAAAATCAAACCATCACCTTAAATGTTTTATAAAAAGCAGCATCCAGTGCTTTCAAAATTTCTTCATCAGGGCACCACTTCAGTTTTCCTCTGAGCCCATGACCTGTCTTGTAAGTTTCTAATGCAATTAAAACATGAAATGGATGTATACGAGCCTAGAAACAAAGAAAAAGTAAATGCAAAATTTCAGTAAAAAATAATTATGTGTCTTCATTAGATTTTTATGTTATTGTAGCTAATAAATACATTTCATAAAAAAGGAGAAAAATGAGGATGTATTAAACTTAGATTTAAGAGTCAAAATACAATTTGGTATAATAAAAGTCTCAGAACATCTAAAATATGCACTGACTGTATCTCTAAAATTTAGGAGCCAAATTTTTCCAGTTAGTAGTAGTAGCTAACAAAGGGCACTGATAATGCTTACCTTTTTTAACAGTTTTTCATTACACAGTTTTTCACAGACTAATGATACTTCCGAATTTCCTGGTTCAAGCACTGAATTTGCAGTCATCTTTCCTAGATTCCTTAGTAATGCAGTAAGAGGCATTTCTTGTAACAAAGCCTTCCATACCTATTGCAATAATGTCGATAGAAATATCAGGAATTAAGGGGAAATGAATCAGTATAACATAACTACATCAATAACAATATTATATATCTCTAAGGCTTTCATCTGGGGTTCAGAGTACTTTCAGAATGAAAATTTATCTTAATTGGTCAAAGGCTTTTCAAATAAGCTAAGTTATTCTTTACTAGAATAAGGAAGTGAAGTATATTTTAGGAAGGAAATACATAGATGATTCTTTTTAATTAGCAAGGAGCAGAACTAACATTTATGAATGCCAACTACATTAGGGCATCATGTTAGGTGTTTTAAATAAACATTCATTTTAAGATACATTTTAATTAATTTCTCTCTTTTAAAGAATATATCGTTACCAAAGTTTATCCTTTGAACATTTATAATAACTCATGTTTGATCACATGTTGTAACATACAATAATTTACCTCTTTAGACTTTAAGTGATTTGTCAGAAGATGTTCTCTAACTAATCTATGTTCTTCTATTAGATGAATGACTTCCAGTTCATCTTTTGTGCGCTTCACTTTCTCTACAGCCTCAAGATACTTTAATAATTTTTCAGTCTCCACAGAAAGTGCTTTTTCTTTATACAATTCATGGACTTCTTTCCAGCCCTTTGTAATATATTTGGTCACAACTGCAAGTCCTTTAACAAGATAAAGAATTGAAAAAGCATGTAGAGTTACCAAGTAAAAAACAGAACATATTTCCTAAGAATGCATCATATGGATAGGCATAACTAGATACACAGGAGTTAACACCCTTAAACTGGGATGTTGTTTTCTATGATATAACAAACAAATTTAAGTAAATGGAGGGTATTAATTAATTTTGCTTATTCCATTATTACTGTCTACATGTGAGGCTTTGGGGGGAAAAGCCTTCCTGTATCCTAAGTAATTTTATTAGAGGCTTTTTTCTTTTTTTGAGATACTAGCATTAAAAACTTTGGTAGACAGTGCCTGTATCAGGTTTACAATGTCAGAACTACTGACAACAGTACAGAGCTATCTCAATTAATACTATATTAACTCATCCTTCATTGTTGTTGCATAAATATACATTTACGAACAGCAGAGATAAGTGGAAATGGATGGGTAGATAGATCCTGTTTAATTGTGTTTTAGTAGCTGAGAAGTATAAGCCAATTTTTTTTTAAAAAGGAAAGTAGTAATTTGTTCATTTCTTCTGCAATTTCTTCTAACAGAAGAAAGAACTTTGGATTGGAGTTGAGAAAATCTGGGTTCTTATCTACACTCTGTCAAGAAGTAGGTCTTCCACTTCCGTAAAAGGTGCGGGCTGAATTATCAAATTCAAATGTTTATAAGGGAAAGGCAAGTGAAAATAAAAAAATGAAACAAGCCATGGTGATATAGTAGAGAGTTGTCAGGACTGTGATGAACTGAAGAGAGTTCATGACAAGTGTTTTAGCCAAGTATTGGCTTAGTGCTGCCAAAAAAATGTATTTTCAAGAGAAGCCAGAATATGGATTTTTATGTCTTGTGGTTTTTAAAAATACTGACAAAGAATTAATTTTTTCCCCTGAAATACTATAGGTCAAATGAAATACATTATCTAAACCAGATTGAGCCTATGTGTTATTTTTTAACTCTAAATAATTTGATCAAAAGTTAATATTAACATGCAGGAACTTCTGAAGTATTATGACTCTTGCTATCTTCCAAATTTTGGTACAAAATCATCTTAAATGATTTTGTCTTTCCAATGAAAATAAAAATTCCTTAAAGCAGTTTTATCCTACCCAGTTTATAATTGTGCTGGCCACACAGTAGTTGCACAATAATATGAGATTAACTGAATCATATTTTGATTTGTTTTATCTGTTATAAATATACATTTCAGTTAAAGCTTTAAAATGTTACTTATTCTATAGCTTATTTGGAGTTTGTTTCAAAATTCTGTTCACTCAGAGAAACCAAGGTATTCTATATGTCCAACATGACATTGCTATTATTAACAAAGTTTTGAGTATGAGTTCTGCTCTCAACAATTTGGAATTAAAGAATCCTATGTGTGAAAGTAAGTTTAGGGAGCATCTGCTAATTCCTCATTTTAAAAACCAAGAAAACAAAACACAGATGATTACTTTCATAAGTTCAGAAACTAATTTGTCCAATTAGAACTAGGAGTAATGTCTTAACAAACAAATAAGCTGGATGGTGTGCATATTTCATATACTGGATCAAAGATTTGTAAGTAAAAAATAATGTTTCCTAATCATGAATATGTAAGGAAAAAAACACAGGTAAGTATTTTTATGACTTCAGGTTGGAAACGGCTTTTATAAACCTAACACAAAACAGAAACCTATGAAGACACAGATTAATTTGATTACAGTAAAATTCCAAACTTCAGTGTGCCAGAAACCACCCCCTCCCACCAAAAAAACTAAAAGACAAAAAAAGAGGAAAAATTAGTGTATTGTATATAATAAATTATTAACTCCTGTAATATGAATTCTAAGTTTTTATATTATCCATCTATAGTAGGTGTTAAATGAGTAATGACCATAATCAATATTTTTAAAAACAGTAACTAAGTGGATAAGGGGCAATACAATAATCCACAAAAAAAAATTGGTAAGCATGTGAAAAGATGAGTTTTTGCCCAAAAATGTAAATTTATAGAATAAGATGTAATTTGTCACCTATTCTATTGGCAGAGATTAAAAAACAGTGACAATAGTTAGTGTTCAAGTGTGAGGAAACTGACCACTTTTCATATATTGTTTGTGGTTTTAACCATTATAAAAAATTTACTCTATGCATGTTTTTCCACTGTAGTAGTTTTATAGTATATAAAAAACTAGAATCTACTTAACTGTTGTCTCTTACTATAAGTTATAGTATATTCATACACAGTATGGAGGTTCCTCGAAAAACTAAAACTAGAACTACCATATGACCCAGCAATCCCACTGCTGGGTATATACCCAAAGGAGGGAAATTCAGTATATCGAAAAGATATCTGCACTCCCATGTTTATTGCAGCACTATTCAGAATAGCCAAGATTTGGAATCAACCTAAGTGTCCATGCACAGATGAGTGGATAAAGAAACTGTGGTACATATACACAACGGCATATTATATAGTCACAAAAAAGAATGGAACTGGAGAACATTATGTTAATTAAGTGCAATAAGCCAAGCACAGAAAGACAAATCTTGCATAATTTCATTCATGTGTGGGGAGCTAAATATTAAAAACAATTGATTTCATGGAGATAGAGAGTACAATGATGGTCACCAAAGGCTGGAAAGAGTAGCCGGGAGGGGAGATAAAGTGAGGATGACTAATCGGTACAAAAATATAGTTAGATAGAATGAATAATATTTGATAGTAAAACAAAATGATGATAATCAACAAGAAGTCAGAATATACTTTAAAATAACTAAAAGAGTGGAATTGGAATGTTCCTAACCCAAAGAAATGATAAACGCCTGAGAGGATGGATTCCCCAATCACCCTGATTTGATTAATTCACATAGTATGCCTGTATCAAAACATCACACATACCCTATAAAGATACAGAAATATTATATATCTATAATAAATAAAAATTTTAAAAAAGCAAACTCAAAGAACAAAAAATAAAATCATGTTAGGTGGCATTAGTACCATCAGATGTATCAAACTGGGCATACTGCAAATAAACATAAAAAATGTTAAATAACTTTAATAGAAAGTTTGTCTAATTAAGAATATAAATAAATAGACATTTCTCACCCGTAAAAAAAAAACAAAAAAAACATATCATATATAGTGATTTCTTTCCTTTTTTTTTTTTTTTTGAGGCAGAGTCTCACTGTGTAGCCCCAGGTGGAGTGCAGTGGTGTCATCATAGCTCACTGCAACCCCAAACTCCTGGGCTCAAGTGATCCTCCTGCCTCAGCCTCTTGAGCAGCTGGGACTACAGGTGTGTACTATGACACCTAGCTAATTTTTCTATTTTTAGTAGAGACAGGATTCTCTCTCTTGCTCAGGCTGGTCTTGAACTCCTGAGTTCAAGCAATCCTTCTGTCTCAGCCTCTCCTACAGTGATTTCTTTTGAAGGGCAGGACTCATATTTAGAAGGGAGGGGGAGGGAACCAACAGTGTACTTTTACATGTCAGGAACTTTGTGCTAAGTTTTTAAATATACATTATCATATTTAGTCACAACAGTTGAAAGGTTATTCTTTTTGTGCCTTTTTTAATAGATGCAGGTACAAAAACAGGTTATTTGGCTTAAGGACACAGAATTGAAATCTGAACCTACTAGTTTGAGTGGCTGTCTTTTCAAGTTTTACTTTTGGTGGAAAAAAATGTCAAATTTTGGACATGCTGATTTTTGTGGAAGTCTATACTTTAAATTATATCTGCCTAAGAGTTTTCCTTAAGGACTAGTAATTATTACTATTATAGATCCAAGTAACTTCGCAAAAGTCTCTTCCCGTAGATATAGAAAAACTGCCCCAAGTTACTATTTGCCCTGGCTGACTGGAGACAATTAACATCCTGAATTAAGTCCATCACTATTTCAGGTAGCCTTTAGGTTCCATGGAACATATGTCCTATGAAGACAGGGAGGGAAAAAATAAGGGAGGAGCACTATGTACAGCTTGGCCACCTGCCACCTACGGACAAGGAGCTGTTTTGCTTATTACAACTTTAATTTTGTCCACGCTGCTTTCACAGTCCACAATCACCTGGATGAATGTTCTAGTTAGCATGGTGATGTTTTAAGATTTAGAATATTAACCTGTAAATCTGTCATTTGATTCTTAATTATTAATGTCTGGATTGCCTGTGGTAGGTGTTTAATTCCAGGCTGGCATCAAACATGTTTGAATTCGACAATCAATGTATATTTTCAGAATGAAAGGCTATTTCTAGAAAATATTACGTAATTATCTCATGTCAAATAAAAATTTGCTATTTTTGGAAAACCCTCACCATCCCTCACCCAATGAAGATCTTATGCTTACCTTCACTGGAAGGTTTAAGGTGTGACAATCTTAATAGATCTTTGTGAGACCAGCCATTTCTTTGTTTATATTTTGTAACTGCCAGAGCAAGGGCCATGCCACCTTTCTCATTGTACCAGTCTGCTATAGCCTTCCGGAGGGCACGACCCCACATGCCACATTTCATGCTTTCTTTCAGATCTTTCTTAAACTGGATAAAAGTAAAGAGATGGGTAGGAATGCGACAAACTTCAGAAACAGCTTTAAATGCTGCTTGTTTTGTGCTTATGTCAGAGCACTGGGAACAAATGGCAAGTGCAAAGAGCATAGGCTCTTGCTTTGCGGTTCTGCCTTCTTGACTAAACGACTTTATTTCCTGTATCACTTCACATCCTCTGCCATCTTCGATCAATCTAATTAAAGCTTCAGCATTTTCAAGGCCCAACTTCTGTTCTTTGATATAATAAGTCCCACCTTCAGAACCAAAACACAAGAACCGGTGTAGTCGATTCATGTCAGTGACTTGCCATACATATCCATCTTCAGAATTGGCTATCTGCTTCTCATTCAGTGGTTGCATTTGGTTTACAGATTCCTCCATTTTTTTCTGTCTTCTAGGAAACCTACCAAAAAGGCAAAATGTTACTACAACTAGATGGGCATAAATTACAGAAACAATTATTTATTAATCTATGCTTATTGATTAATATGAGTTATGAACTTTTAGTTTAAAAATATCTCTTAAGCTCATTAAGTTTTTCTCTTTGTACAAAATCAATATAAAAGTCCTGAAGAAAAATTAGAAAAGCAGAAAATGAAAGAAAAAAACCCACATCTGACCTCCTAGAAATGACTACTGGTAATATCTTAAGTTTTTAAAGTGTCTTTTTGTTTTGTATATATTTTCATAATCTAAGAAAACTCAGAATCCTTGAAAGCAAACAATTAAGCCAGATTGTAGGCACAGTGGTATGATAATCGGAAGCAACAACTAAGGAGTCACATTTTCGTGGTATACTGTGTTGCTTTAGAGATTAAGCATGTAGGTCAGTGTGGTGTCTTGAGGTATAGAGAAGAATAAAATGGGGAGGGAAGGCAGCAATAGTAGCTGATAACTAAGAAAGATCTTACTCCCTGAAGAACTGTGTAGCTTTGGTTGCCTATCCAACATCCATTCCTCCCCGTTCTTCCTTTTCCTCTTCTTGGTCTCCTGTCCTCTCCCTAGCCCCAAGAGTTGAATCTTGACTGTTCTAAGTCAGTGGTTCTCAAACTCTGTATCGGCAGTACTAGTTAAAACACAGACTGATGGATCACCACCGGCATATCCCTCCCTTCCCTCCACACCCCCCTTCCACGTTTCTTTCATAATTCAGTAGGTTTGGGGTGAGGCCTAAACATGTATACTTATCATGTTTACAGGTGTTGCTGCTGATGCTGAATCCAAGCCCAATCATGCTGTTCTCATTTCCCTTGCCACATGACTAGTAGAGGCAATTGAACACCTGTCATGACTCTGACCAGTATGATAAGTCTACTAGGAATACTTTTGAGATTTTCTTCATTCTTAAAAGGGAGTTCAGGCTCTTAAAAAGGAATGTTCCCTTTTCTGCCTTGAGACATTTTCATTTGCAGGTGAGCTTGGAGTGGTGATAGCCATATTAAGACCTTGAGGGGAGCCAGTTTAAGAGGACACAGCGACATATAAAGATAACAGAACAGAAAAAACAGAAGGAACCTGGGTCCCTGATATCATCAAGATACCTGAAACTCTCCTACTTACAAGTTTCCTATTATGTCATAAATGTATCTTTATCGTTCAAGCCATTTTTAGATTTTCTGCTACCTGTAGTTGAGCACATCCTGATTAATATGCTATCAACTGTGCTTGCTTATAGTTTAGGTCATCTGTAACTACCCTCAATTTCCTCCTTCCATTATCTCTAAAACTACTAGAACTAGCCATCTGGCAACAATATCCTTCTCTATCCTCCCAATGGAGCAACCACAATTGTCACTACTTCATCAGTCCACCAAGATTCTCACTGTAGTAGAGCTGTTTATCCAGGTCTCTCTCTCTATCTGTCCTATAGTGCACTGGGCTTCTGCCTGCCTGTGGCAAAAAACAAAAACAAAAAACAAACAAAAACACAACCAACAAAAAACCTCAACCAGCATTTATTGAATATATACTATGTGCAGGATATGAAGGAAATTATGATCCATTAAAAAGGCCAAAAAAATTTTGTTTTCCTGCTCTTAGGGAAGTCACATTCTTTTGGGGAGGTAGAATTAAAATGCAAACTGTAATTAAGCCCTATAGTAGAAAAATACTATGAGTAAGGGAGAATAAAATAATGTTGTCTCATGACCCAGAAAGACTTGTGCAGAAAAGGCAAACTAAAAAACTAGTAAGTTTGGGGGAGGCATTCTAGGAAGAGGTTTCTGAAATCCTGTTCTGTGTCTTTATATTCTAGAAAAGGAATTATCTAAAGGTACTGGCATAGCCATAAAGACATGTTGACAGATTAAGGCAATAGCTTAAAGAGGAATACAGGGTAAAAGAAGTTTTGAAAATAAAAACTACTTGAGCATGTTTATATATTGTGAGGAATTCTAAGGATGGAATCCTGGTGAATATTAACAATTAAGAGCTCAGGAAGGAAGGGCCCTTTAAAGGAGACAGAAAAGGAGGAAACAGAGTTAAAGAAAACCAGGAGAGAGTGGTATCATGGACCACAAGGAAGAGAATTTCAAGGAGTGAATGGCTGGTGATGTCAAATGGTTGGAGATCAAATAAATAAGGGTTGAAAAACCCTTTGGAATTAGTGAACAGGAGTGACTAGGAAAAGTAGAGTGGTACAAATAGTATCATGATTACAGTGAAATAAGTATTAGCAGGAGACTTCACAGGTAGACTACTCTTTTGTAGAAGCATAGTTATAAATAAACTATGAAGGAAAGGTAAGAGAGAGTATGGGACCTAGAGAAAAACTTCTTTACTTTTTTTCAATGAGAGAACACTGAAGTTGAGTTTGAAAGATTCAATTTGGAGAGCTGAAGACACAGTGGAGATAGGGCATAACTGAGGGAGTAACAGTCCCAAAAGAAGTCAGACAATGAGCTTAGAGCATCCAGGTTGAAACTGGCCTACTAACATCGAGATACCTTCTTCACGCTTCAATGTGGGTAAAGCGTATGGGTGAAGATAGAGATTTGAGTGAGGGATAAGTAAACTGAGGAAGTTCCAATCTGACAGAGACGTAAAGTCCCAAATGGTAGATATGGGAGTGATGAAAGACTGGGTCTCATAATGGTGTGGGGATAAGTGCATGGGAGAATGGAGAGTCTGACATTTTGAATGTGACTAAGGGGGACAGTGATTTGAACTGTGTTAGAAATATTAGTGTCAATATTCCAAATAAAAAGCTAGTATAAATTTGCTTATGTTAGTGCAGGAAGAGGCCTCAGGTGGTATCAGAGATGTAATGATCACGTTAGTCATTAGGGATGTATTTATAGTTAGCGAATATAGCATAGGCTGAAACTCCAGGTATGGTGGGTGCCTTTTGTATTTATTTTTATCCTCTTTTCAATTTGGCTTTCACCTCTACCTTTCAATCCAAAGAACTCTGAGAAGATTAATAGGCTTCTCAAAGACTGACATCTTAACCGTCAATTCCAGTAAAAAATTTTATCTTATTTGATCTTAACATTGTATTAGACACTGCTAGCCTCTCCCTTAGCTTTTACAAAAACAGTCTCAGGTGGTACTTCAACCTGCCTATTCCTTCTTATTAGTTATGTTTATTAGATAAATAACATTGAAATGACATTTAATACTAGGTTATTCTACTACACCTGCTGTTCTGCACAAAGGCCCAAGTGGGGGGACTGAAAGGTCCCAATCCAAACCTCAAAATTCTCTTTCCTTGTATTATTCATTGTTACCAAGTCTAGCTACATTATTAGTTCCCCTGAGAATAGGGATCAGGTCTTATTTTTGCATCCCTCTTTGTACTGCTTTTAAGTAATTAGTAATAAATACATACTTAATGAAATTAAATAGTATCAAAGGTGATTTCCTAAACCATTTGCCTAAGAATGGGTTTTTCTCTCCTAGAACATGTTTATTTTGAAAATAAAATCTCAACATATATCATGAAAAACTTAATATAAGCCTTTAAGATAAATTCTGTAATCAGAAAAAAATAATAAACATACATATGCAGGTAATGGAAATATAATCAGAAAAAAAAGAAAAAGTTACACAGAAAAGTAATGAGTACTGAGTAAAACTGTCATCGGAGAACAATTTCTTTGTAAATTTTTCTTATATATTTAATATTAGGTATTCAAGTATTTTTTCTAGAGCAAGCAGCAAAATGAACTTTTAAATCTAGGAAGGATGTCCTGAGAGGTAATCCCTAAATGTAATCCTTGTAATCCCTATTATAAGAAATGAAGTTAGTTACTTATTCATAGCTGTATCTGTCTAATCTTCCCTATGCATATTATTATATTAATGACAACCATGAAGACATATGCTTTCAATATTTCTGCAGCAGAACTACTTAATTTTCATACGGTTCTGTGACTATACTTTCCAAAGTGCAATATAAAACAGTGGAAAAGAAGGTCACATTATTAATAGCCAGGGCACCTCTCTACTTGCTTGTGTAAATGTGTCAGGGTAAAATTTTTAAAGTGAGAGATGGAAAACAGAATGGCAGCATGTTCCAGGCTAAGGTTCTTGTAAGCCCCACCCTTTCCCCTTTGTTCCCACAACCCTGTGGGTGGGTTGGGGTAGGGGAGTTAGGGGCCGGGTAGGGAAGTAGGTAGCTTCCTGAATTTATTACTCAGTGTCTCTTTTGTTACTTTGCAACATCTGGATAACCAATTCCCTCCATTTTAAAATACCTAGAGTGATTTCCCTTACTTGTCATAGAGTGCTGATATACAAATTAAAATTGGCTAGGTAGCCCGGCTAGCTCAGTGGGTAGAGCATGAGATTCTTAAAATTGGCTAGGTGACATTAGTAGAATAAAGAATATCTAGTCTTTATACAGGGTTCCTGCGTAGAGTTTCAAAAACCCTTGGAATTTCCTAAGTGGTTGTTATGCTAATGAGGTGACTCACTGTAGGACCCTAGATAGGTTCAGGATGGAGGTTAGTCACCAGAAAGACCAACTATGTGGTCAGAGGAATAAACTGGCTAGACCAACCTCCTAGGAAGGGAAGGGGGCTTAGATTTAATCAATCATGCCCATGTAATGAAACTCCATGTAAAAACTCTGTTCATTGATGCTCAATGGAGCTTCCTCATTGGTTAACAAACTGATGTGCTAGAAAGGTGATGTGCCTAGATATGCCCCTGGACCTTGCCCTATGTGTCTCTTCCATTTGGCTGTTCATGAGTTGTATCCTTTATAATACCACTTTAATCAAAAGGATAGCACTTTTGGTGAGTATTAAATGAGTCATTCTAGTGAATTATTAATCTTGAGGGGGTTATGGGACGCTGTGAATTTGTAGTTGGCAGGACAGAAGTGTGGGTAGTCTAGGAACACAACTTGCAGTTAGTGTCTGAATTAAGGGCAGTCTTATTGGACACCTTGCCCTTTAACTTGTGGGATCTGATACTAACTCTGGGTAGTTACTGTCAGAATTAAATTGAATTGTAGGACTTCCAGCTAGTGTTGGAACATAGACCAAAGGCACAAGTGACACAATAAAAAAATAAACTGTACTTTATCAAAATTTAAAACTTATGATTCAAAGGACACCACCAAGAAAGTAAAAAGACAACCCATGTAATAGAGAAAATATCTGCAAATCACACATATAAGAGACTTATATCTAGAATATATATTCTAGAACATGTACAACTCAATATTAAAATGATAACCCAACTAAAAAATAGGCAGAGGATTTGAACAGACATTTCTCCAAAGAAAATATACAAATGGCTAAGGAATCTAAAAGGTATTTTTCCAAAGATTATCAAATGGCCATTAACACATAAAAAGATGATGAACATTATTACTCATCAGGGAAATGCAAATTAAAACCACAATGAGATACTATTTCACATCCACTAGTATGGCTATACTCAAAAGAAAAATAATATTTATCATTGATGAAGCTTTAGAGAAATTGGAACCCTAATACACTGCTGGTAGGAATGTAAAACGATACAGCCGCTTTGGAAAACAGTCTGGCAGTTCCTCAAAAGGGAACATAGTTAGCATAGGACCCAGGAATTCCACTACAAACCCAAGAGTAATGAAAACATGTATCCATAAACTTGTACACAAATGTTCTTATAAACATTATTCCTAATAGTCAAAAAGTGGAAACAACCCAAATGTCCAACTGATGAATGAATTAAAAATATGGTGTGTGTGTATATATATATATATTTATATACACAACGGACTATTATTTGCCAATAAAAAGGGATGAAGTACTGACACATGCTACAACATGAACAAATTTTGAAAACATGCCAAATGAAAAAAGCCAGTCATAAAAGATCACATATTATATCATGATTCCATTTATATGAAATTTCCACAATAAAAATAAAAACCATTAAGTGGCTGTCAGAGGCTGGAAGGAGGGAAGACTGGGAAGTGATTACTAATAGGTAAGGGATTTCTTTTTGGATGATAAAAATGTTCTGAAATTAGTGGTAGTGTTGTATAACTAGTGAATATACTAAAAACCACTGCACTAGATACTTTAAAATAGTGAATTTTATTGGCATGAATTTATATGCTAAAAATCTCATAAAAATATGAAAGTTAAAAACTGGCTAGTTGAAATATATTTGGGAAACTATATAAGTAAATAAGCATTTATTTAACTCTATTATCTATAGAGTGGAGAGCAGCAATAGTATTCATTACACAAAAATGATACTTAGCCCTACAAATTTTATATTTGATTTTAGAAAGCAATTTGAGACACACAGAGATATATAGCAACTTAATTTCTTCTTTCTCCAAATGCCATCATCTGCCTCCTCAAAGCTTAAGCTCCATTATCAGTGGTTTAGAAGGCAGTTGGACAGCGAGCGAGGTCAAAGCCTGGTCATTAGTTAATCCATTACTGAATAATCAAGTGTTGTAAATCCAGATTAACAAACAAACAAAAAAAACAAAAAACAGTTAATACCTCTTTGGGTTGACCTGACCTATCTAGTGCTCTTAAAGCACACCACTCCAAAGAATTTAATACAACTAAACTTGTATATCTCTATAAATTAAAATTTGGGAAAGAAGCTGAAGAGATCACAATACTAATAAAAGCACAGCCACATTTTAAATTGGTTGTGGATATTTTATACATTGTCCATTTCTCTGTTTCTTGACTTAATTTAGAATATAAAATCAGTAAATGCTAGTAAAACACATTAGATAATAGCACTTTTTTCTGCTTCACATTCATCAGAACTACATGTATAGTATCTTCTAACAGCACTAGTGATATGATATTTCCTAAGGATTCCCACATTTTTCTTGAATTTATACATCTTAATATCTTTCCAAAGTCTCTTAATAATTTATTTTAAAATGCTACTTTTCATCCCAAGAAGTGAAACAAATTTGCAGTTTATTATTTTAAAAATAAAGTCAAAGCTGACATATCTATGAGTGTAAAACAAATGAAAAGAAATACTACTACAAAAACTAGGGCCACAAATTCAAATACCTGTTTCATACTGGTCATGTAAATGAGTGGATCAAGTCAAGTGTGATGCAATAAAAAGTAGTTGAGGAACTATGGCAAAAATGACAGCACGCTAGTCTGAAGGGAGTAGCTAATTGATGTGGACCTAGTATTTATTGCCAGATCTCATTTTTATCAAAGACCCAGAAATCTGGCTTTTTATGTGAACCCTCAGGGCCAAATGTTATGTATGCATGTATGTTTGTTAATTTAGAGAAGGTTATTTATTTATTTAGATAGGGTCTCACTGTCACCCAGACTGGAGTGCAGTGGCATCATCATAGCTTACTGCAACCTCAAACTCCTGTGAGGCAGTTCTCCTGCTGAGAATACTGGCGAGGCTTGGCTAATTTTTCTGTTTTTTCCTAGAGAGGCAGTCTTACTCTTGCTCAGTCTAGCCTCAAGCGATTCTCTCATCACAGCCTCGGAAAAAGTGCTAGGATTTACAGGCGTGAGCCACCTTGCCGGGCTGAGACTAAATGTTATCATAAAGAATTTATAGCCCCTTTTCTGATTACCTCTAGATTGTGTTAAAGGCTACATTTTCAGGTTGGTCTTTCTACAATAGGTACTACATTAAGTTGGGTATCACATAAAATTTACTTTTGATGTATTTATTTAGCACAGAAAACATTTTCAAGCAATCGTATAGATTAAAAAATACCACAAACTGCTTTGGGCTCTGATACCTATCATTCTAGTTATGGTTCATAGGGAAATAAGGCTAGACACCCTTGCATTTGTCAAACTTTTCCAATTAAGTATCTCAAGGGCAGATACGGAATTGAACAGAACACTCCCACCATCCTGAGGGCAGAGTGTCTAGAAAGAAATTTAAAATTTTTTAACCAACACTCCATACAAATTTTTTCTTCTACTCCATATCATACTCATGATTATTTTAATACAAAAGCTGGTTTATTGTTTCCCTCGTAAAATTTACCATGTTTGTTTTGTGGCTTCACATATTCCTTAGCACAATGCTCCCTAACTCGAGGGCACAGGTCACCTGTTTAAGGAGTAGTCAGAATTTCATCCACTAAAACATCCTTGGAAGCCAAAGTCCTTTTTTGATACATGTGGATTTTAAGGAGTAAAATATAAATATACTCATAATGACTACAATATTCTGTTAGAGCCTGTTGAATAAGAACGATTTAGTGAAAATAGATATTTTTGGTTTAATTCATCATGCAGTCTTACAACCATCCCCAATGTTTTTAGATTAATATACTACACTTTTTTTCAAGCTCATTTTCCTTTGGGCATCGCATGCCCTCGCACCAATATATCATCCCCATGGACTATAGGGCAGATCTTTCTCCTCTCCCCATGTCATTCCCTCTAGGATAAATTCGCCTGTCTCCCACAAAGCTCCTTCTCCCAAAACCCCGGATCCGGGGCGACGCCTCTCGGCGCAGAAGCCGCGGGAGGAGGAGGACGAGGAGGAGGAAAGCAGGCCTCCCGCCGCCGGCCTGCGAAGCCGAGCCGGCAGGAGCGGTACCCGGCTCAGAAAGGCCCCACCCTCAAAGCGGTCGGCCCGGCGCAGCGAGGATGTCCCCACAGCGACGCCGGTTCCGCTACCCAGCGTGGGCAGGCGCAGACGCGCAGCGGGCAGGACGATGGTGTCGCGGTGTCGGCCGGGCCTCGGCCAGCGGGACGCGGGTGAGAGACGGAGGACCGGTCAGACCGTGAGCTGCTCAGACCGCACAAAGGGCCCGCAACCCGCCTCCCGCCATTTCCTCACCTGTGCCTCGCAGCCAGCCCAGCGGCGCCGCCGGGAGAAGCCCTGCACAGCGCTGGGACGCCACAAGACGCGCTGGCCTGACGGGCGGCCACAGCTCCAGCTCCAGCCTCACTGCCGCGGAGACTTCCAGGTTCGGTTCCCGGGAACGAGTGCCGCCCCTTTCCTCTTCCCCCGCCCCCAGAGTGGCGAGGATCCCGGATGTTACCTCTTCGGCGCTCTGGCCCCCCGCCCTTCCTTCTCAGGCTCCCGCCCTTCCGAATCGCTACGGGTCCTGCGAGGCCTAGGAAGAGTTTCTACGTCTCCTGGGTGGCTAGAGCGTCCTCCCGCGCTCCGTCGCGTAGCAGGTGACGGCGCCCGGAGGCTGTCGGGAAGTAGGCGGGGTGACGTGGGGTTGACGAGCGCGGCGGCGGGTTTGCTGAGATCTGTGGTCTGCCGCAGCCGGTGCGGGGGGCGGCCGCGACCGAGAGGTGGAGAGGGGCGGTGTGTGGCCGGGGCCATGACGGGCCATGCCGGGGAGTGGTGCCTCATGGAAAGCGACCCCGGGGTCTTCACCGAGCTCATTAAAGGATTCGGTGAGAACCAGGGGGACTGTCCTGGGCCGAGGGTCACGGGAGGAGGCCCAAGCTGGGCATGGAGTGGTTCCCTGCAGCCACCGCCGCCCCGCGTCTGAAGAGAGGTGACTTCAGGAACCTGGAGTCAAGGCAGGGGAAATGTAGGTCTTCCGTCCCCTCCTCAGCCCGTGGCAGTCACGTTTCCACGGTAGTTTTGAGAGCCACACCACGAGGACGAGGATCGTGTCTGTCTTCTGCCCTGTTATATCATCACGTCTTAGCACCCAAATGCTATAATTGACTTGAGGGCCTTCCCTCCCCGATCCCTTAGGCATATATTTCTCTTTCCGGTGTCCCTTCTCTGCGGAGCGCTCTCTGTCGCGGGCTGGTGTGGTCAGGTGCATCGCTAGGGCCATCAGTCCTGCGGGAGAAGCCAACTTGGGGGTGTGCCTTCTCTCAAGGTAAGGCCCAGGCCGCCAAGAAACTCGAGATTCTAGTTACTCAAAGCAGAACACCTTGAATGTGTGACTAGCTCTTCGGGACAGGACGTCCGCACACGCTGACTGGTTCAGCTCTCTGCTCATTTCTGGCTTCCGGTGAAGTGAATTTTCTTGAGCTAGCTCTATACTAGAGGCCACATGCTTACCTCGTAATTTCTCTCTGGCTATATTTATTGCCTTCTATTGTAAATAATCAACACATTTGACTTTTTATCTTTCCCTGTTTCTCTTGTTCCCAGCCTCTTCTTTGGGCAGCAAGTTTCTTATCTGTTCCATTTCCCAACTATTATTAATTCTAGCTATTATGTTAAAACTTGTACTCGATATAACAATTAAATGTTGATATATGTATTGAATATTTGGAATATCATTTATCAAGCATATATTGTTCATCTAGTATATCTTAGGCACAGTGGTAATGACTGGCAATTTTTAATGTGAATAAACCATGACTACTGTTCTGAAAAATTCACAAACTATAATATGGTATGTTAATTGCTCTGTTAGAGTATGTACAAAATGTTGTAAGAACACAGATTGTAGAAGAGCATTGGCAGAAGGAAAAGCACGACGTCAGTGGTGTTAAATTATATGGTTTGGGCAACAGCTAGCAAAGTGACTAAAACATAATGTAACAGATTGGAGGAGTGTATTTGGATCTGAAGCTGAAGAGATAAACTCAGACCAGATTGTATGCCCTGTTGTATAGTTTGGATTGCCCTGTAGTAATTGGGGACTTAACTGTCAAAGATATTTGAAAGCTTAAATGACATCACTTTTATAATTAAGGTTTACTATGCTTGTAGGGGGCAGGATGGATTGGAATGAAGTGAGAGAAACTAGAAGTCTCTGAAAATGGTTAGAGTCTGAGGTGATTGATTTCACATAAAGTAGTGGTATAGAGAGAAGGCAGTAGATTCAATAATTTTTTGAATTTAAATCAACAGTTGCATGATTGGAAATGTCTGCTCCTCCTTCCTTTAGGAGCAGAAATACATCCATAACATGCTACATTAAAAAAGGAGTTCTCAGGGCTGCCAACCTTACAGTAAAGGTTGAGTAGTAGTATATTACTCTTACATAAAAGAAAAAAAGTCATCAGGACTGCTGACTGAGTTGATGTTTGGAAAAAGAGACAAAAATGACTCTATGATTTCTAGCTTGGGTGGCTGGTGAAGTACAATTACAAGTGAAGAGCTAGCTTGTTCAGTTTTGGATATACACTGAGTCTGAGATGTCTACAGGTTTAGCCATAAATTTTACCTTCAGAACCTTAACTATTATGACATATTAAAGTTAACTTTCAGAAATATTATACTAGGTAACTTTATTTTAAAATTAATTCATTCTATTAACAGCTACTGCTTCAATTTCATATGTGCAGAAAACTTGTAATTGAAAATTATATAAATTCAAGCATCAAAAATGATATGTAAATGTACCTTATGCATCTGCACATTTGAAAAATAAAGCAATAACTGTTAACGAATTGGCTTTATTAGCAGAAGAACTTTGCAAAAAGTTAAGCAATGGTAGTCTTATCAAATGCTTCAAAGAGAAAATCAGTTTATTCCAGTCATTTCCATCATTTCCATTTTTTCCATCTAATTCATGCTTTAAAAAAGCTTTTATAAGTTGATTCTTTCAAAAGTGTAGTATCTGTGAGTGCTATTGTAAACTCATTTTAAAAGTTCCATCATTGAGGGGAAATTATTTATGGATGCAGTGAAGATATAAATACAAAGATTGATGGAATATAATATCATAGTTAAACAAAGCTTTTATTATGGTAAGAAACTAATGGAGCAGAACTATACTTTTAATTGGTATGGTGCATACATAATACATAAACCTGACAAACTGTGATAGTTTACTAATAAAAATAGACGCTATAAACATCTGCTTCCAGCCAAGATGGAGTAATGGAAACTGGATTTACTTTTCCTATGATAAATCAATGACCCCAGCTTTCATTTTAAGAAACTAGAAAATGAAGAGCACATTAAAGTAAGCAGATAAAAGGAAATAATAAAGATCAGAGTGGAAATTAGTGAAACAGAAGAGAAAGAAAACCAATGAAAATAAATGAAACCAAAAGCTGTTTCTTTGAGAAGATCAATAAAATTTGGTAAACTTCTAGGTAGACTGAACATAAAAGGAGGAGACATAAATTACCAGGAATGAGAGAGGTGAGATCACTACACATTCTACGTGTATTTAAAGGATAATAAGGGAATATTATGAATAACTTTATGCCAAGGAATTGAAATTGTAGTTTAAAATCTTCCCACAAAGAAACTCTAGCCAAGATGGTTTCACTGGTAAATTCTATCAGATATTTAAGGAATAATTCTAATTCTATACAAACTTTTCCTAAAAAAATTGGAGAGGAAGGAATACTTCCTAACTCATTCTGTGAGAGCCAAAATTGCTCTGACACCAAATCCAGACAAAGACATTACAAGAAAAGAAAACTGCAGACCTATATTCATTATTAACAAATGTAAAAATTCAAAATTTTAGCAAATTGAATCCAGCAAAATAAATTAAAGGGATAATACATCATTACTACACGGGATTTTAGGATTGGTTTCACATTAAAAAATTAATGTAACTCACCATATTAGTAAACCAAAAAGGAAAAATCATGATTATGTGAATAGATAGATGCAAAATGCATTTGACAAAATCTAAAATCTGTTAAGAATTATGAGTTGTTGGATTTTATATTCCTTGCCAGTTAACAGTTAGCTTGCCAGTTTCATAGATGCTAGTAGAAACTTTTGGTTTAGAGATAAAGGATTTTATTACATATGTCGTAGGCAGCAAGAGATTACATTTACATATTGGTTCCCTTGTCCTACAAGTCCATGGGTATGGAGGCAGAGTCAGGTGGAGGCTGCACATATAGTGAGTATGTACAATACCTGAGGAACTCTGAGCTTAGGGAACTTGTAATCTTATAAAGGGGCTGTTAGCAAACCTGCTTAACCTTTGCTTCTAGGGAGATGTTTTCCTTATTATCTTGGACAGCAAATCTTCCCTTTGCGCCAAAGAGAGATGCTTATCTCTATATTCCAAGTCTGTTTACTATATGAACATCCTTGAAAAGATAGTCCAGAGCAAAGCTGGTAATTTCTCTCAGAAGACATGTAGAAACAGGAGAAACCCATTGAGAATTGTGTCCCCAAAATATCTACCCTTTCCACATGAAATATGCTATTCCCTCAGACATTCTGATTAATCTGACCTGACCGACAGGGTTGGTACCAAATCTGTTTAATTTATCTCTGGTAGTGTTTACCTTAGAAAGCCAGGTAGCTTTTTAAAGTTTTTGTATTGACCTTTTGGCTCAAGCTGTTATCCAGGTACTGCAGGGTATATTAGTGATTTCACGGACTCTACCTTGGCATGCACAGAGGAAGTTAGAATAATTCCATCATCTGTAACAACTCTGACCCATAAGTTAAGGTAGATTTGAATGACTTTGGGGTCCAAGGTGACGTTTCCTTAACATGAAGGTGTATTATGACTGCTCCTAAGGTGAATTTCACCTTATTTTGAGGAGAGAGGCAAGTTAATGCCTAGCTTTCACACAAGAAATAGAAATATATTCTTGGGGGTGCATATGGTGCCCCTGGAAGCAAGTGTTACAATTGTTGGAGCCCCCAAAATGAGGCAGACTCAGTTTAGAGGTACAAGTTAACAGTGCCTCCAATTTAGGGCTCCCAATTCTGTTCAAATAATTGAATTCTTGTTTTTGGAGAGATGCTTGAGGACTGTCAATCCAGTTTTTCCTATTTGGTCACATCGCCACCCAAATGGGATTTATCTGTATCAAGGAATGACTGAGTATGGGGTTGGGGAAGACACCTAGGGGTGTTTTTTGTGGAAGGTGCAGAAGCTAGGATCCTCCCTGTTGCTTCTGATGGACTTGTTACTAAGGTTAGGGGAATGACAAATTATTGTCAACATTGTTGGAAGATAGCCTACCTAGCAGTGGATTACATTTAAGGCACTTGGCAACAGTTTGGGAGAGCTCCACAAGAGTATTTTTCTTAGGAAGGAATGCTCCAGGTATATTTTTAAGAAAATTAGTTTCTGAATAGAACTATTATAGACCTACTGTATCGATACGAATGTGTTAGTCAATCCATAAATATTTCAGAATGTTTTAATTTTAGCACCCTCTTTCACTTTGTAACAGTGTTCTGGTTTGGATGACAAGTCATATGATCATCCTTTTTAAGACCCAGTTCAATTATCCATTACAGTTTTTCTGACTAGCATAGATAGTAGTGTTCTTTCCTACCTCTGAACTTCTAGAACTTATCCTATGTACCCTTCATATGTAATTTATGGATGCTACACTGTCTTTGAATTGTATGTGCTTGTTTCCTGCTAGATTGTGAGGTTATTAAGTATTGTGGCAATAGTTTATTAATTTCTGTCCTTGCCAAGGCCTAGTCCCATGCTTGGCCCACAAAAGATATTTGGTAAATACTAGTATTTCATTAACTTTTAAAAACCTTCCCTCCTCCCCAACTTCTTAGTTAATAAATATTAGAGGAGTCTATATTAAGTGTTTGTTAGTGTTTAGGGTTTGATAACCTTATATACCTCATGAGAATTTTGTGGTTTGGATGAAGCAGGTAATATTTTATATATACATGAGGAAAGTGAGGCTCAAGGAAATTGTATTCTTTCTCAAGGTTAAGAACTTTGAGGCAGTTCTGAGATTAGAATCTAGGTCTCTTGAGTCATTGCTTATTTCTTTCCATATGCCATGCTGTATTAGATATTGAATATATAAGGAGATAGGTGCTAGTAGTTGAGTACTATATTTGCCTTAAATAAAGAGGCATGTGTATGTTTAACATGTGATTATTTAAACAGCGTCAGCGCTTGAAATTCTAACTGTGCAGAAGATTTTGGGACACTTTTATTTAGTGTATTTTTGTTGTGGTGGTGGTGGTATGATATGTAGAATGTTTTAATGTTTGGCTTTTTTTTTGTTTTTACACAGTTGATTTCCCGTAAGAGTAACCAGTGTTAACAATTGCATTAGCATCCTTCCATGCCCTTCTTACACTCACACAAGCATAGGCTCACATTTATGAGGTTTTTTCCCACCTTGATACATGTGAATGTCCATTATGGTCAATCTGTTGCTAGACATTTGGGTTTTTTTTCCTAGTTCTTCACAGCAAAGCATGTAGTAACTCTCTTTGTGCAATATTTTTAATACCAGAGTGGGCACTTAATAGATATTTGCTGAACAGAGCAAACTGAGGCACAGAATGATATGAATGCCCAAAGTCACATTTTTAGTTGACTCAACTTTTTTTTTTTTAAACCATTGGGTTTTGTAGGCAGCATAAAGGCGTCTCTAGCTCTCATTTGAAAATAATCTGAAATATTAGAAAATGCCCACACTTTGGAACCAGATGTGGTTTTTAATTAGTTTTCTCGCTCATACTAGCTGTGGTGAATGTAGGCAAACCACTTAACATCCAAAGCCTCTTTCATTATCTTACCTTTCATGGATTGAGGAAAATGCTTTTAAAGCATTTTACATAGACATAAAGACATAAGAGACCCTGGTAAATATGGTTGTTTTTTGTATTGTGATGATAATTCTAGCTAACATATGGTGGACCCTTAGGGTATTCTGGGCACTATGTTAAACATATCTCATGCATTATCTCATTTATTCCTCACAACTTTATGAGTATGAGGAATGGAGAGGTTAAATGATCATACAGCTAGTAAATGGAGGAGCCAGGATTCAAACTCTGACAGAAAAGGCCAACTTCTTAACCACTGCACTATTACTGTGATACATGCTAGTAGAGCAGTGTTTCTCAATTTTGGCACTGTTGACATTTTGGGCCAGATTTTTTTTTTTTTTTTTTTTTTGAGACAGGGTCTCATTCTCTTGCCCAGGCTGGAGTGTAGTGGCATCAACATAGCTCACTACCCCCTCAAATTCCTGGCCTCAAGCTATCCTCCCACCTCAGTCTCCCAAGTAGCTGGGAATGCAGGCATGTACCAGATAATTCTTTGCTATCAGGGGCAGTCTTGTACAATGTAGGATGTTTATCTACATCCCTGGCCTCTACCCAATAGATGGCAGTAGCAAACTACCCCCACACCAGTGACAGTAAGAAATGTCTCTGACTTTGCCAAATGTTCCCTGCTGGGTACATTCACCAAGGTTGAGAACAACTGTTCTAGAAGAAGAGCATATTTGGGGAGAGGGGAAGGGAGGTGACTTTGAGGTAGTTGAAAATGTACAATTGTAATTTAGGAAAAGCGTCAGAACTAAAGATTTGATTTGAAAGTTACTGTTAAGTGGTAGTTATTTACTTCTGCCCTCCAACCCACCCTGACCCCCAAAAGGTGAACAGTAAGAAAAAGAAGGTTAAAGACAGCTGGGGAAACTTAACAGGTGAGTAAAAAGAGTGAGTGAAGAGAAACCAGAGATTGAGAGAGACAGAAGAAACAGTCATAGGGTGGTGATTCAATGAAAAACTAACTATTGAAACCTTTTAAAATTATGAAAGTAATATGTTGCCATTGTAAATACTAATAATTGGGAATTTTTAAAGGAAATAATAGAATTTGTGAGCTTTATCAGTTTTACCATTTTAATTTATCATTTCTTATCACTACCAGTTGTGCATTTCTTTTGATTAATATTTAATAGTAAAGAAAAAATGAATTATTTTTTTCTGAAAAGAAATAAGATAATTTGTTTGTTTTCTGAGGATAATTTCTTATTTCAGGTTGCCGAGGAGCCCAAGTAGAAGAAATATGGAGTTTAGAGCCTGAGAATTTTGAAAAATTAAAGTAAGTATAATTTTGGTTGTGTTAAAAATAATATGTCTATATTTTAGCATACTTTTAAAGGATACTCAAATTTGTCTGTTTATTTTACTTGGATTACCTTAGGCTGAATATATTATCTCCTTTATGTCTCTTTTCAATCCTCTGAGATAGGTATTATTATTTTCATTTTATAACCAAGAACCTGAGGCTGATAAATAAATTGCAAAGGATTTAAACCTGTCTCTGTTATTCCATATCCACACAGTATTGATTGGTTGATTTTTTTCACAAAATTCACTTATCTATCAATAGTGTTAGAACATGGAAATTTTAACATAAAAAACATGAATATTAGGTCAGTCTACAAAAGCATATTTAATAGAAAATATATCTAAATATTAATTCATAACTTATCTACATATTATCACATTGCTTCTTGGGAAAGTTACAGTTCAAGTTTCAAATGTTGATGCCAGGAAGAACCTTCCCCTATCCCTATCTTTCTGACCAGAATCACCTCTCTGAGCTTCTTACTGCTGACCTCCATGCCCTCAAACACTGACACTGTCTGCAAATGGAGGGCTATAGGAGTTTTCATTGG
The DNA here is from genome assembly GCA_963574435.1 of Cheirogaleus major. Classification (NCBI taxonomy): domain Eukaryota; kingdom Metazoa; phylum Chordata; class Mammalia; order Primates; family Cheirogaleidae; genus Cheirogaleus; species Cheirogaleus major. The sequence continues at coordinate 34,882 of CAUYPO010111187.1, forward strand.
TGGGAGAGTTCTTGGAATTTTGGATTAGGGACAAGGAATAGGCTTTAAAAGGGAAAATGGGGACTTAGGGATATGACAACTGTTTTTAATAGTAAGAAGGAGATAAGGTGGTTTGCTGCTTCCTACCTTCCTCTTCCCCTCAAAAAGAATAATCACTTTAGATGAAATGGGATCAATTCAGTCTGAGATCAGTGGTTAATTAAAGATGTATCATTTGAACTATCTTTAAAAGGATAGGAAAGATTTTTTTTTTTTTTGAGTGGAAGGCAGTTGTGAAAGATAGACTGTAGGTAATCCTAAAGTAGTGATTTAATGTTTCATGGGCAAGAACAGTTCCTTTAGGAAAGTGTATGACTTCATTATGTATGAGATGACAGCATCCATTCATATTGTAGTACGAAGGATTGTGCATGAATCTAATAATATAGGGAGGTAGCTTCCTATATTTAATACCAGTTTTTTATATATATATATGTATATACTATCAGCCATTTATCTGTAAACAGCCTACATGAACTTTATTGATATATCTTTGAATTCAGTCTACAGTTAACAGCTTCTTCTAGATTTGCTGTTTTCTAATTTTTTGTTTTGAAGTGAGGTGGTATAAGGCAGAAATGAGTAGTCCACAGATTTGAGAATAAACCTTTAATTGTAATTTTATTGTAATTGATGTAAAGTTTTATTAGCATATGTATAAGGCAACATTTTAGTGACTATGGCAATATCAATCTTTAAAAATTTTCTCATATTTAATTAATGTACTTCATTTGCATTGTATTTGTTAAATAAGTGACTAAAATTTTATATATTAACAACGTGTTATAAAAGAAGCAAGGTTTGGTGTCACTAATTTGTGTTTTATTTTGTAGGCCGGTTCATGGGTTAATTTTTCTTTTCAAGTGGCAGCCAGGAGAAGAACCAGCAGGCTCTGTGGTTCAGGACTCCAGACTCGACACAATATTTTTTGCCAAGCAGGTATGGTCCTTGAATACTCTGAAAGTCTCAAGAGCAACCCTTTTTAGAAATAGGACTCCAGTCTACTACTGTGTGTCTCTAGTATAGCAATCCTCAAACTTGTTTGTCTCAGGACCCCTGTACACTCTTATAAATTATTACACTTGATCTTAGCCAAAAGGCCGAGAAGCGATAGCTCTTACAAATTATTGAGATTCCCCAAAGAGCATTCATTTATGGGATTATGGGCCAATATATTAAAATTGAAACATTTAAAAATATTTATCAGTTGAGTTAAAAATAACAATAAACTCATTACATGTTTACATATGTAACATATTTTTAAATGAAAAATAACTATTTTTACCAAAACAAAAAAATCAGAAGTATATATTGTTTTACATTTTTGCAAACCTTTGTGATATCTACCTTAATATCACACAACTGGATTCTCCTATCTGTTAACTTCATTCAGTCTGTTGCAGTGTTTTTGTTCTGTTTTGCTTTTGGTTGAAATACATGAAGAAAATCCATTCTCACATGTATGTGTAGTTGGAAAGGGAGGAGTATTATCTTTTTCTGATAAATGAGATATTCTTTGATACTATGTCAAAACTTTAAAAGTGTTGCTTTCTTAAAGGTTAGTTGCAATGTGAAATTTGTACCTTGTAAAATCCTTTTGTTAAAATCCTTTGGATTATCTTGCCCTTCAAATGGGTCTTTTATTGCTGCATAATTTTGTACCATTGTACATTAGTCATTTGAAAAACTTACCGATTTATGTACATCTTCTAAGTGTTGATACATTGATATGCTTTGACAATGATATGATTTGACAAGAAGTCACATTTGTTAATATCTATGATATCATCAGAAAAGTTGTTAAGTATCAAGGAATTTTTAAGCTCACAGTGATGGATCCAAGTTTTATAAAGTTGTGATTTTTACTTCAAAGTTCAAACTTTATCAATGACAACAAATATCATCAGGTGTTTTCTCCGAAGCCACAGACTGATTTCACTCATTATGAAGAAAATATCTGCCGAATACCCTTGTCTGAAAAACCATATTTGTTTGTCATTTCTTCTTTCAAGTAAAAATGATGACTCAAGAAAAAAACTGCCAATTTAGCTCACAACTAAATCGCTCAAGTGCCTTTCCTTGAGATAACTACCATGCTTTGGTATGCAGCAGCAGTTCTTTATTACTACTTCCTGTTTCATTTCACAGAATATTAAAAACTTGTACTCCAATGTAGAAATTTAATAAAAATAACTTTTACTGCTTTATCAAAGACATTTTTCAGTAAAAACTGACTTTTTATTACTTTTTATTACTGTATGTCAGTGAAGTAGTTTAATGGCACTGTCTAGATCTGTGCTAACATACCACCGGTTTTATATACTGTTGCTTTGGTGCCAACAGTGCAGATGGAAAAGCAGGGAAAAGACAAAAACTTTCTTAGAACTGTGATGGAAACAATTTTGAGCTCACAAACCCTTTGAAAAGGATCTTAGGGATTCCTAGAGATCCATGGACCACACTTGAGAACTATTGTTCTAGTGTATACAATGATTTGAAAAAGTTTTAACTCTTGTATTAGATGCCTCCATATATCTGGCTTGTTGTTTGGAAAAGCTGAAAAAGAGAATGATTAACTTGATTAATTAGTTTAATTAGTTTGATTAATGTTTGAAATCCAAGCTAAATATGATTGCGTCTATTTTAAAATTACACTTAGTTTTGAGACCCAAAAAATTGCTTAGAATAATCTGGTTAACCTTTAGAAAGGTGGAAAAATAAAACTGCTTATTCTTATCATTGCCCTTGAGATAAAGCCTTTGCTGTTCTACTAAGTAACTTGTTTTCCTTTTTTTTCTTATCATATTGCTTCTTTCCATTTTCCCCTGATTTTTTTGTATTAAATGTTTTTAGAGAAATTAGAACTTTCTTGCTTTTATTTTAAGAAAAATATGGTTTTATTATTGTTTGGTTAAAAATATATCATTTGGTTTTTTTCTGATAGCAGTACTTACATTACAGAATTATATATATAGCGATGAAAGCAATTATCCTTGAAATCCCACAACCATCTCTACTAACCACTTGTAACAGTTTGAATTATTCATTTAATTGAGAAGTAGTTATTGAGTACCTACTTTGTACAAGACATTGTTTTAGGTAATAGGTATATAATACCGTGTTTCCCCGAAAATAAGACAGGGTCTTATATTTCTTTTTCCTCAAGAAGACACCCTAGGGCTCGTTTTCAGGGGATGTGTTATTTTTTTTAAATATGGTACAACAATCTACATTCAAATATACTTAAGTCGTCTTCTTCTGGAACATCATCATGACTCTCCAAACCCTGAATTGCATCCTGAATTTCTTGCGACTCTATTTCGTTTAGAACCACTGGCCCCAATCTCTCCTGTCAAGCAATAGAGCTCTCACAGGACAGAGGAGAAGGGCTGCTCGTCTTCTTTACCGCTCTGTGATGAAATGCATAGGTTGTGCAGATACACTGTGTAGCCACGCCCATCACTAGGTCTTATTTTTGGGGTAGGGTTTATATTGTGCAAATGCTTAGAAATCCTGCTAGGGCTTATTTTATGGGTAGGGCTTATTTTCAGGGAAACACGGTAGTTAATAAGACAGTCATGTTTTTTCTTATTAATAACAATTATAATGATAATAATACCAAGAGTAGCCAACATTTACCACTCTTATTATGTGCCAGATATTGTGTGTTGCCCTTTAGATATATTCTTTATTTAATCCTTGCAACAACCCCATGAGGTTGTTACCCTCATTTCATAGCTTAAGAAATTGAGGCCTTGAAAAATTATTTGCCTGAGGTCACACAGATAATATGTGGTGAGTCCAGAACTAAAACCCAGGTTTGTGATTCTACATGTCATCCTACCTCCCACATTTTCTAATCATATGCTAACATATTCTCCTTATAATTTTTTTACTAAAATTGGATTATTCAAAATATTGTGTATCGTTTTTCACTTAATAATGAAAGTTTGACTTTATTTCATTTCAGTACACATAACAGATATTAGTTAACATTTATCAAAGGCTTGTTAAGTGTTTTTATGTTTTTTTTTTATTTCAGCATATTATAGGGGTACAAATATTATGGTTACGTACATTGCCCATGCTCCCCCTCCCCCCTCAAGGCAGAGCCTCAAGCATGACCATCCCCCAAACGTTGCACATCTCACTCATTATGTTTGTATATACCCATCCCCTCCACCCTCCTCCCACCGGCCCGACACCCGACAAATGTTATTCCTATATGTCCACTTAGGTGTTGATCCATTAATACCAATTTGCTGGTGAGTACATGTGGTGCTTGTTTTTCCATTCTTGAGATACTTCACTTAGTAGAATAGGTTCCAGCTGTATCCAGGAA
>CAUYPO010111192.1:0-29578 GCA_963574435.1 Cheirogaleus major
AGCAAGGAGGAAGCCACTATACCTTTCTGACTGGTATTCAAAGTCACACACCAGCTCTTTCACTGTAAATTATTCATCAGCAGTGAGTCACTGAGTCCAGTCAACACTCAAGAGGAGGGGAATTAGGCCCCACCTCTTGAAGGGAAGAGCATTAGAAAATCTGTGGATACATTTTAGAACCATAATTTCCAAGACATCTACTTTCCTTTACTCTGTCTCTTCTCTCTCTTGTCATTGTCTTTTCCTTTCTCTTTTTCTTTCTTTCTCTCTCTCTTTCTTTCTTTCTTTCTTTCTTTCTTTCTTTCTTTCTTTCTTTCTTTCTTTCTTTCTTCTTTCTTTCTTTCTTTCTTTCTCTCTGTCTCTAATTTAATTTAATGTAATTTACCTTGTAATGGGGTCTTTTACATTGAATCCTGAGTCCTTTTTGCACAACCTTATTAGTCTTTGATAGCTTCTTAGGTTTCTGGTATAATAAGATAAACAGCTATCTCATATAGTTCCTTCTCCAGATCTGGAATCAACAGTTCATCCAAAGCCCTCTGTTGGATTGTAATTGAGGAAATGCTATTTAGAGGCCATGAACTTGTCATTAGGCATGATTTTTGCCATTGGGTTGTCATAGCCTCTGTAATTCATCAGCAGACCGAGCCAGAAAGCATGTACTTTAAAAGGAAAAAACACAAGTCCATATTGATATATTTAATTCAAAGTTTACATGTACAGGTTTTATTTAATTTTGTTGCTTTTGTGGTGATTTCTTCTTTCTCTAATACTGAAGATACTGGTTAGTGATAACAATAGCGTATTAATTATTTGTATTTTTCCTAACACATAAATAAAATGGTTTTAGAATAAGGAAACTAGTATTACTGGTAAGCCTACTAATTGAAGCTTAGGATTTCTTGGTGTGGTCGGGAACCTGAAGCCTTGGGGCCACATGTGGACTTCTGGATCCTTGAGTGAAGACTTTTAACCAAATTCAAATTTTATAGAACAAATCTCTTTGGAGTCGGTGCAGGGCCCGCACGTGGGGATCTGGAGGCCCACACGTGCCTCTGAGGCCACAGGTTCCCTGCCTTTCACAGTCAAAATATTGTTTTCTTGAAATTTCATTTTCTTTCTAATTGTGTTATCACATAAATATACAGTTAGATTAATTCCAGCCTGTTTTTAATATTTGATAACTTATGTTTCATTTCTTCTTAAATTTTACTTTTCACATATGTAAAAAAATAATTTTCAATAAAAACTATTTAACGAAATATTTTCAGAGAAGTCTTACTTTCATGCCTGTTCCTTGTCTTCTTCCTAAATTTAATTTGTTATTTTATTAGCTTGTTTATTATATTACAGGTTTGCTTTAGTAAAATATAAATTTTCCTCTGCCCTTCCCACAACCTCTTTAGTGACCGAAAGGTAGTCTACTGTATAAAGAGTTCTGCCCTTTTTAAATTTAATAAAATCTAGTGATTAGTTCATTTCAGAAATGCTTCACATCCTTTCTTATAGATGCACAATATATTATTTCATGGATCTATTTATACATTTTCACATTTATAGACATTTGATATGCTTCCAATTTTTACTATTACAAATAAAGTTTTAATAGAAATTATTACTCTTGGCCAGTATGCAGTGTTATGAATTTCTAGGAGCAGGATTGATAAGTTAAAAGGTAAAGGTATATGCCATTTTTTAAGATATCGCCAATGTCTTCTCCCTAGACAATGTTATCAGTTCACATTCTCACCAGGAATATATGATAGCCCCAATTTCTACACTGCCTAAGTATACAGAATATGCTGTCATGGTTTTGCATTTTTGCCAGTTGATGAATGATTAATATTTCCTCAATGTAAGTTTAACTTGCATTTTTCCTATGATAACTGAGGTTGAGAAATATTCCATATTTTAAAGGTGGATTACTTGGATTTTGCCATATTTTCCACTAAGTCCTTTCTCTGTTTCAGGATCCTACCCAGGGTACCACATTGCATTCAGTCTTCTTGTCTTTTTAGCTTCCTCCAGTTGGAGATAGTTTTTCAGCTTTTCATGGTTTTTCATGAGCTTGACACTTTCAAAATATACCAGCCAAGTATTCCTTAATCAGGGCGTTTCTGCTGTTGTCTCATGATTAGACTAAATTTATGTATTTGGGGGAAGAAATGACAGAGGAGAAGTTCTCTTCTTATCAAGGGGTTCATGATATCAATGAGACATATTACTGGGGATATTAATTTTGCATACTCTGTTAGGGTGGTATCTGCCAGATTTCTCTATTGTAAAGCTCCTAATACTACTAATACTCTATTGGAAGCAGTTCGCTAGGCCAACCCACACTCAAGGAAGGGCAACTAAATAAAGGAGTGCTGACCAGTGCCCTCCCCAAGGCTCCAGCACTGGCAGACTTCTTTCCCTTTGTTCTTCCCAGTGAGCACCTGGTGGGATCCTGGGGGAAAAGTCTGTAAGAGGTTGCAAACTCTCTTATGAGTGTGGCCTCTAGGAGCTTTCTTTCTCAAGCTAGCCCTCTAGACCTTGAGCCAGTCACTTAATATTTCTAGCTGAATGTGTTATTGAGCAATGGGCTGCCTGGTCAATGTGCACAGAAGCCAAAGCTACAGCACCAGTTTTTGAAAAAAGAAAGGCTTTATTGCAAAACCTGCCAGCAAAGAGACAAGAGGCAGGCTCAAATCTGTCTCCCAGTTTAGGGTCTGGGGCAAGTTTATGGGCTCAAAGCACAAGGAAAAAGGTTTAAGAAATGTTTGTTTGGCAGGGTCTGACTGGAGAGCTTCAAAACTTGGCCATGGATGGTAAGGCATGTTGAGGTGGATTTAGCCCCAGATCTCCCAGGCCAGCAGACTCCTCCCTTCTGAAAAAGCCCTGGCATTCAGGTCTCGCCGTGTCCTGTCTTCTTGGTTGCTAGGGGAGAAATTGTTGGTTCCAGGTATTGTTACAGGTCAGAGCCGTTTCTGTTGCACATGCCCAGGCTATATGACTTGCAGTCTGGGGCTCTGTTATATTTACAAGGTAACCGTACATTTTATTCTCAACAGAGTAGGTTCAGTTTGAACTGGTCCCTGGGCTATAAACCTTCCTACTGGCTAACACCACACTGAGGCATGTATATCAATAAGCGATTGCTCAAGTTCTGATTCTCTCTGAAGGTGCCCATATCTCTCCTGATTTGAAGTTAATGGCTTACCTTGCTACCTTGACTCTCCAGTGGGCTCAAGAAAATGGGTACTTTGTGATTTTACATCTTTTTTCTTGTTCTCAGGGTGGGGCTGACACTCTTTCCAATTCTGCACATCTCTAAGCTCAAACTTAAGAAATTCAAGGTTATTTTTATTTCTTCTCCAAACTGTATTCACAATATTTGCTTGATATAATGGGCTGTATTTCTGTAATAAATCCTACTGAGTTATAACATGGTACATTTAAATTTCTTACTGGATCTTTTTTTTTTTTTCCTTTGAGACAGAGTCTTGATCTGTTGCCCAGGCTAGAGTGCAGTGGCATAAGCCTAGTTCCCAGAAACCCCAAACTCCTGGGCTCAAGCAATCCTCCTACCTCAGCCTCCCAAGTAGCTGAGACTATAGGCACACACCATGACACCTAGCTAATTTTTCTATGTTCGGTAGAAACAGGGTCTTGCTCGTTTAGGCTGGTCTTGAGCTCTTGAGCTCAAGCAATCCCACCTTGGCCTCCCAGAGTGCTAGGATTACAGGCATGAGCCACCACGCCCAGCCTTGGATCTTGTTTCATAATAGTTTATTTATCATTTTTACATTGATATTTAAAAGTGAGATTGGTCTGAGCTTTATTAATGAGCAATGCTTACAGGTTTTCATATCAATGTTATACTCACTTCAAGAAATAATTTTAAAAGGTTCGTATTTTCTCCTACAATATGGAACAGTTTTCTGAGTAGTGGGATTATATACTCTTTAAAACCACTGGGAGAACCATTGAGGGTCAGATAATTAAATTTTTCACTCTTTCTTCCATGGAAATTGGATTTTTTAGACTTTATGCCACCAATATATTTAGTTTTAATAATAAGTAAATAATTATTGAGTTGCATTTTGGAATAAATATAAGTTTATATATAATTTCTCACTTTCTTGGTTATTTATTGTTTGATATTCTTACTTTTTATATTGTGCATTCTCCATTTGTATAACTTATTATGTTAATGTGTGATAGAGGTTTTTCTATTTTGTTTATTTCTCAAGGAAATAGTTTTAATGTTTACTCATTTATTAGTTATATTATTTCCTGTTTTCAATTTACCACTTTCTGGTTATGTATTATTTATATATACTATCTTATATTATTTATTTCATTACTGAAAGAAAATTTTGTATAATAGAGTTGGGAGAATATGTTTGGCTATTTCCGGTTTCATCAAAACAAATAGGTGTTGCTGCATATTTGAAATTGTGAAAGTACATGAGTGTGTACCTGGGCATTAGGGGGATCAGATAACTGAAATTGCTTGTAAAGAACATATTTCAAAGTATTCAAGGCTTATAGATTAGGAGACTAGAGAGTGAATTGTCGTTTTCATGTTTGAGTGCAAATATTTTTGAAATTCCATTTCTAGAATTTAAAATATCTAATCATTTATTCATTTATTTATTAAATAAACATGGATTGAACATTTATTAGGCAATGCCTAATAAATTAGGCAATGCCTATAGAAATGTTGAGGAAGACAGAGGCAAATAAGGTACAGTAATTATCCTGAGAGAGTTATTTTCTAGAAGAAACAAGGCAGACAGATCCACACACACACATCCACATCCACCCACTCACACATGTACACATGCACGTACACCCTCTCTCTCTCTCACACACACAAGCTTCCATCTCAGGCACCAGTTATTTATAACACTGTGCGATATAATATGTTAGAGAGGCATTGAAAAAAAACTCTTGGGAACACAAGAAAAATCCATGAAAAATCTTAATAGAGGCACAAATACTTGAACTGGACTAAAAGGGTTGTGGAAATGTTGCCAATTCTAGAAAATAGGGAAGGGTAATTTTTAGCCTGGAAAATTATTAGCATATGCAAATAGTGGAACTGAGTTAGCGAACATGTTGACTGTAGCCAGCATAGCTAGCGCAAAGGCAATAACTGAAAGGCAGAGCATGAGGCTGGGATTACGTGTCAGGGGAAGATTGCAGATGACTTTCAAGGCTCCTTAAACTATGTTTTTGTTAGACCGAAGGCTGATTCCAGACTCCGAATTTGCTATGATTCCTCTTTTCCTCCAATGCCTTGCTTATCTGTTTTCATTAGTAATCTCTGTTCCCCACCACCAATCCTTTTTGATGTAATCTCATTTCTGGGATAGAGCCTGCTCCTCACTCCTGTTATCTTCTGGCATACATTCTCATCTCTCAACCAGCTGTACAGCCACTGCTCCAGCTAGCTGGACTAGCTCTCTAGAAACCACGGCACCTGTTTGCTTCTCGCCAGCCTCCATGTGAATCAGACAGTCTGGCGGCAAGATTGCAAACTGTAGCTGAGAGATACTGTATGCCATGACACCATATGCTGACCATTCAACTCTGGCCACAGTCTTGCCTGTTTGCTTAGGGACCAAAGCAGCTTTCCTTTACTTGGGGAAAATGGATCATTTTCATAAATCCCAGTGCCCTGACATGTCCATAATCCTTCGCTTGTCAATTATTTCTTTGAGTCCTTTCTGCCGTCCCCAGCTCTGATGGCCTATCGGAGCTCCTGCCCAGTCCTGAGAGGAGGAGAGGACTTGCATGGAAGCAACCACAGAAGCCTCTAACAATTCAGGAGTCCAAGTACAGAGGCCACATTCATTGCTAAGCCAGGCCTTTGGCAGGAGGAGCATCTGGTCTGAGAGCAGGGAGGGTGCAGGGCGTCTCAGAGGGTGCATGTGGCTGAACGCTGGCATCTGTGATTTCTGGAGAAAAGAAGCCAAGAAGCCTCAAGCTTCTGTCAAATCCCCTCCAGGCTCCTGGGAAGGGAGAGTCCTGAAGGCCGTGAGCACATGGCTTAACTTTTCCCTGTAAATCCCTGACTGCTCTCCCAGACTCTCCAAATCAGGCTTATAGTGTAGTTCACATTCTAAAAATTCACCAGGAAAAAACAACGGGGAGGCTGCTTATATCTCTAGTTATTTCAGTTTCCTTGATTCAAAAATCCTGTGTTATCAACTTTGCTCTTCACAAGTTCATCGTTATATTAGTTTCATTATATATATTTTTAGAAATTTGTCATTTGCTTTATTTAGATTAAATCTAGGTAACAGAATCTCAACCTCTCTCTCTCTCCTTTCTATTATGTGTAAGTTTGGTTTCATTTTACATATATTGCATGGAAATTATAGAATTAAAGACTTTCTTTGTTCAAGTTCTACCATGTGCTACGGGTTGAAATGTGGCAGAGATGAAACAGTTAATGTTGACATCAGCCCTCTGCCAGACACCCTTTCCAGGAAGGTAGCATGTGAAGTGATTAACACAGGTACACAAGTTCACATCCATATCTCTAGCATAAAGCCCAAGTTCAACAAACATGCCTTTCATAAAAGCGCACTTGGAATCAGTAATAATCTTTCTTTATTTTGCCAGATTTGTGAACTCCTGTTTTACAGCAATTGGGTCTGCTTTCTCTTTCAACCCATAGTCTCCTTACTTGTTATTCATGAGTAGGTGTATATCATGAAATTGTAGGCAAAAATTTATGTTTATTAGAATATTTATTTATTTGGGTCCATAATTTTAGTCAAGTTCATAAAAATATATGGTATCAAAAAATTAAGAATCACTAATTAAGAAAAAAAATACCCAAACTTGATTCAAAACGTTTTATTAAAAAAATGATTTTTCTTTAATAATAAAATTGTGGCAATAAGTGGAAAATCAGCATTTGGGGACTGACTAGCTGGGTGTTGCCTCTGTGCCTTGAACATCTCTGCATAGTTAACATGGCTACATTATGATGCCCTTTGCCAATCTGGTCCAAGTGTGAACACAACCAAGTATTCCAGTTCCCTCTGACATGGTGTATGGGAAAAATTCTGCACTCCCCTCCTAATAATAGCATAGTTAAACAACTATAGAAAACTTTGTAACTTCTATCTTATAATAACAGAACTGCCAAATAGCATGGATAAGCAACTTTTGTAGCCCTTACCTCTTACAAGCCTTATAACCATTTTCTTCTTCTGTAACCACCAACTTCCTCACAACAAAGAATATAAAAACCAGCATATTTTTAACGCCATTTGCTCAGAATTTGGAGGCAAGATCCCTCTGAGCCGCACGTAATAAAAAGCCTGTTTTGCAGCACACTTGTGTGACTCTCGGTGTTTCCTAGTCCTGTTTGCTATAACAATGGCACAGCCAGGTTGAGAGTGAAAGATAAGACTTTACTGAACACTAGTGGTAAACAAATGGTAAATAAATGCAGTCAATACTATCTAACTAGATGATCTTGTTTAGAGAATATATTCACTCGTTTTCAGCATGTGTTCTATGCAATGATCATCCCCTAACATTTTTCTTCCATCACCCAAGAGTGGTCTCAAGCATTTTAAAACACTCTGATGTATACTATGGAAGCTCAGTATTCTCAGGGGCTGTCTTCGGGGGCCTGAGGCCCCTCTGCTTCTTTCTGTGAATACGTGTTTTCCAGCCACTGACACTGGGAATGAGCTGCTCCTAACTTTTATTTGTCCTCTGGGTCTTACTCTTTTACTCACCATCTCCTTGAAAGTGGTCTTGATTTCTTAACACCTTCTTGTAATGCTTTTCTTTCAAATTTTCTTCCTGGCTCATCTTTAAATCTGCAAAAGGACCTCCAGACTGAAATACAGGTATTCCTTTAGGTTTGCATGTTCCCCTCTAGCTGGGAGACTACTTTACAAAATTCACTGGGTGAGTAGTCGGTGCCTGTTTTGGGTGGGAAAGCAGAGACAGTGCGGGTGTGGAGGCCTGCAGTCCATTCCCTGCGGTCTGCACACCTGGGTCTCAGCCCACTTCTGTGACGTTCCCCTGCTGTCTGGCCTCCAGAGTGGTAGAAAGTAAATGCACCGACCACATTTGCTAACTAACCATCTCACTTTAGCTTGCTGATTCCTCCTGTCAATACCCGGAATCCCACATGTAGCACCTGTGTATCATGGTCATTCACCTCAGCAGACTGTATTATTGTCCATTCATTAATGTATTTTCACACAATACGTAAAAATCTCACAGGCATTGTAGTAGGCAATGGCCATACAATAATAAGACTAAATCTCTCCCTCTGGGAAGTCTGTGTGTGGTGGCAGAAGCAGGTGAAGAAGCATGCAACAGTGTAACTAAAGTACTAAGGAGGCTTTCCTGGAACGGTGGGGAGCAGGCCCAGAATGATGTCTGCCTTACACGGATCCAACCTTCAGAGAGAAGGTTCAGAGAAGGAATGTAGGTCCTCCACAGGGGGCAAGAGGACAGGGAGTATTCTGGAAGTCAAAGCCGTGACTTGTGAAAGAAACTTCTCTGCTATTTTGTGAGAAGTAAAGGTCATGATTTAAGATGGTAGATGCTCACAGGAAACGTCTGATCTTTTCGCAAGGCATACCCTGGACGGGCTAAACCTTTGCGGTGGAGAGAGAAGAATTGTTCTCCAATACTCTTGTTCTCCGCTAGACAATCTAAATATCTGAATGACATTTGGTTATGTCTACTAGTTCATACAAAGCTCCAAAGCAGAACAAAATTAACCATTCCCAAATGACTATAGCCTCTTAAATCCAATTCATCCCCTGTGTTCTTATCATTTTATATTTACCCCCACAGGGAAAATGATAAATATTTCCAATGTGATAACTACAGGAAAGAATTATTACAGTAAATGTAACAGTGAAGTCAATATTAAATTTCATGCCTATTATATGGTTTTTAAAATAAAATCAATTGCTCTAATTAAATCTAAATACACTTGTTTACAAAAAGAAAACAAATTAAAAACACACACACTCTTCAGAGGCAGACTGATGCCAGGCAATTCTATAAACCTCAAGAGGTCAATTCAATTCAGTCTGATTCCACTCACATACTCAACAAGTATTTTTTGTGCTTTTTACTGAGTTCCAAGCCCTATAGCAAAGTGGAGATGCAGACACCATCGAGTATCATGCCCACTGTCAAGGGAAATCATAATAAAGGTAGTTATAGAAATGCATTCAATGTGCTAGGGAACGCAGGTGAGCATGACTAACTCGACCTGGGGAGAAAAGTTCCTCAAAAAGAAATGTTTTTACACTGAGTCTTGGGGGTTTAGAAAGGTTTCCTGCAGAAGAGTCAGACATGTAAGGACATCCCAGACACCACGAAAAGGCAGGGCCTTAGAGCATGCGGGAACATTGTTTCATTAGATATGCGGGCAGACTGCTGTGTTCATGGCACTGGTTCTCTTTGGAGAGAGACAGGGGATGATATGGACAAGGCAGGGCCACAGCACCCTTTGCTGTGGTGAATCCCAGAGTAACATCATTGTTGCACTGTAAACATCATCATATTTGACATCATTACAATGCGTTGAAATCTGATTATGCCTGATTGTAATGTTTGTTGTAGATCCTGTTCATGTACCTTTGCCTTCTCTGACCTTCACCTCTCACCCTATAAACTCTAAATTCACAAGAGATTTTGGCATCAGTCAAAAATTAATACTTCTGGTGGTAAACTGGGCATCTTACTTTGGAAAGGGAAGGGGGAAATAATCAGAGTAGACATTTCTAATCATGGATTGAACAATGGACCAAGGAAAGTGGCAAATGAACAACCACCAATGAGCCCACATCTACTTGGAAGGATTTTTATTGGTGAGAAGGGATTTGTAAAGATACTGAAAATGAAGCATAAGTTCAAAATTAAAGATAAGAGTACTGACAAATTTATGAGCTTTTATTTGATCCAGTAATCCCACTACTGGATCCCACTACTCAAAGGCAAAAATGATATTCTATAAAAAAACATCTGCACCTGAATGTTTATAGCAGCACAATTCACAATTGCAAAGATGTGGAAACAACCCAAGTGCCCATCAATACATGAGTAGATTAATAAAATGTAATATATGTATACCATGGAACACTACTCAGCCATAAATAAATGATGAACTACCTATTGTATTATCTTGCATGGAGCTGGAGCCCATTCTTCTAAGTGAAGTATCTCAAGGATGGAAAAACAAACACCACATGCACTCACCATTAAATTAGTACTAATCGATCAACACTTATCTGCACATAAGGAAGTAACATTCATAGGGTGTCGGGCAAGTGAGAGAGGAAGGAGAGGATAGGTAAATTCACACCTGAGGGATGTGGTGTGTGCTCTCTGGGGGATGGGCATGCTTGTCGCTCTGCCTCAGGTGGTGCAAAGGCAATTTATGTAACCTGATGTGTTTACCCCTGTAATACTCTGAAATAAAATAAAATAAAATAAAATGGCAGGGCTTTATTAGAGATGCATCTCCAGTACTCAGAATAGAACCTGACATACAGTAGGCATTCAAGTATTTGTTCAAAGAGTGGATAAATCCAATGGTAAAAAAGCAGTTTTTTAAAATATAAAAGTAATAAGATATTGTGAACATCTATGCTGTCAGACTGACCTACTGTAATTATTTTCCAGTTATTTCTACATGAACCAATTTTAAATAAACTCTCTCTTATTAAAAAAATAAAAATAGGTAATATAGGTCACTGTTGTTACAGCTTAACCAATATAAATCTAGAAATAACCTATATTAAATTTTGGTAGTTGGTTTGTATTTTGTAATTTAGGTTACTTTTCATGTATTGAAGAATTTGATTATTCAACAAAGAATGACTGACAAAGTATGAGTCTTGGTATTCTGTTAAGATGGTTCCCAGGGTTCTCATGTCTCCTACATCCAGGGAGATAACTGGATAATCACAATTTAGTGGGACACATGCAACTATTGCAGCGTTTCCATATGACGGAGAAAATAAGTATTGAATAATTCTGGATAAATTCATTTTCCCTCACTTTACACAACAAACATGTTCCTGAAATTGTCATAGTGTACTGCATAATGACTTGTGAGCAATTTTTCTTTGGACCATATGCTCTCCACATTACGTTTTTTTCAAATCGGGTTTTCTTAAGGTTAGCAACTTCTTGTATCATGACTATTTCCCAGCTTAAAAATAATACTAAGCAGAAATTACCTAAACTGCACTATTTCAACTCAGAACTTTTCCAAAAGGGATAATAAACAAACTCAAGGTTTCTTGACACAATTTTGTACACCATGCTGTCATACCTCTGTCTGAGCTGAGAATTTATCCTATCCCATGCACAATCCCAGCTGGTGGAAGGTCTAAGATATCTTCCAGAAACGTCTCATTTTGATGTAAGCTATTCTGTTTCACCAATGCATCCTAAGGTATGAAAATGATATTGCAAACTTCACCAGCCTCAACATTTCAAATTCCTAACAACACATTTTAAATGTGTTACTGTGTAATCATGGCTCTCCTTAACATACTCATGATGTTGAAAGCTTGGTGTAAATCAGAATTTTCTATCTCTACATCTTCAAAGCCAGTGACTCTGTTCTTAGCCTACTTGCATTTTAACAGCTCTCTTTCTCCCTCTCACTGCAGCTAGGAAAGATTTCTGCTCTTAAAGACTCTCATGATTAAATTGGGCACACCTGGAAATCTAGGACTATCTCATCACCTCAGGGTCAGTATCCTTAATCACATTTGCAAAGTTGATTTTGCCATGTGAGATAATATATTTATAGGTCTGGAAGTTGTTAATTATCTGTAATTCACCTTAAATATGTATAATTTAAAAGAGTTATGTGGAGATAGTATGATATATTTGTTTGTAAATTAACTTTAGCCTACAAATACAGGCTGATGAGCTAAAATCTGGATTGCACCAATCAGGATTATACACACCAGGGATGGATAGTTAACATTTAAAGGGCTCTAAAGTAGCTTATATGTCTTCAAAGTACTTCAAACATTGCTATCTAAATCTTTAGCAGAGTTTTTGTATTTAACCTGAGAGTAGATAGGAATAATTTTCCATAAGTGAAGTGAATGATGCTTAAGATATATTTAAGATAAATGGTTGGCTATAAATATGGTAGCATTCTGTATTTTATATGAATAGGTATAAGAATTTGATGTGCCTACACCCTTCATGCCTTTGGAGTATTAGCCTAGATCTGAATTCTCCTTGGTCCTGGGAATCCACTTAAAGGCAAACTCTGTTGCCTTATCCACCTAGAAGTTTGGTTGATACAACAACAAAATATCATTGTACTCACTTTGGATTGGCAATCCAACTATCCCTGTTCACTGATGGTATGATCTTATATATAGAAAATCTTAAAGAGTCTACCAAAAGACTCCACCAAAAGACTCCTAGGATTTATAAATAAATTCAGCAAAGTCTCAGGTTACAAAATAAATGTACATAAAACAGTAACATTTCTATACTAATAATACTTAAGCTGAGAGTCAAATCAAGGAATCAATACCATTTGCAATAACTACAAAGAAATTAAAATATCTAGGAATATACTTAGCCAAGGAGGTGAACAATATCTACAAGGAACAAGACTGATGAAAGAAACCATAGATGACACAATCAAATGGAAAAATATCTCAGGCTCATGGATTGGTAGAATCAACACTGTTAAAGTGTCCATATTGCCCAAAGTGATTTATAGATTCAATGCAATCCACATCAAGATACCAATGTCATGTTGCAAATATCTAGAAAAAGTAATTCTATGCTTCATTAGGAACCAAAAAAGAGCCTGAACAGCCAGAGCAATCTTAAGCCAAAAAATCAAATCTGGAGGCATTACATTACCTGACTTCATCCAAGAGCTTTTTAGAGAACCTTATTTAGGATAAATGACAGGGATTCCAAAACCCTACAGAAGGAAGCTACAAGTTCTTGGTCTCTATGTGGGAGAAAAAAAACAAAAGGAAAAAAGCATGGTTGCATGCTTCTCACACTTGGATTTATACTGCTTTTGTTGTGCAATAAACCAAGTAGCAATACTCTGTGTGTGTGTGAGTGTGTGTGTGTAGGGGTGTGTGTGTGTGTGTGTGAGAGGGAGAGAGAGGGAGAGGGAGAGAGAGAGAGAGAGAGAGAGAGAGAGAGAGAGAGAGGGAGAGGGAGGGAGAGAGAGAGAGAGAGAGAGAGAGAGAGAGAGAGAGAGAGAGAGATATTTAGCATCTACCTAGTTCTTTACTGGAGGTCACCAATATTGATGAGAAGAACATGATGACTGTTGAACAATCAAGATGATTCAGGTAATTTTTCAACAAGAATGGGTGTGGTGTCTTTAAAGTGTGAGAGAAAAGGGAACTGAGTTTAGAACCCAAGTATATAATTTTTAAAATATGTATGTCAAATCCAAGTAAGTAAAATGAAATTAGTGTAAGTCTATTCATACACTGTTGTGAAAATTGCACGAAGTAACAAGATAGTCACTTGCAGAAGGGTGGTAAAACCTTATTTAAAGTTACATGTAAAGTAAGTTTCTGAGACGTTTTAAACACAGGTATGTAATAGGTGACAGCAATATTCTAGAAGCAAAAGAAAGTCCTCTTTATTTCGAACTTCATGGGGGCTGGCACAAATTATACATTCAAAAGGTACTCAATTTCCTTCTTTACCTTATGCTACAGAGAAATTAGCAAGGATATGGGTAGGCCCTGTTGGAGAAAGGGGATGTTCTGGCAATAACAATTTCATTTGAAGCCACAGAGGTTGTTCTTGCTGCAAATATTGCATCAGTTTATTGTAAAATATATGGCAACAGAAAGGTCCTTCCTTGCTGAGATGAACAAATCAGTTTGTCTTTTCATTGCATTCAGCTAATGGAGCAGAGAGCCAGTCAATATGAGTCCTCACCTGAGTGTTGAGAGAGACAACAGGAGAATTTGAAAAGTGCAGGCACAGGATACTTTGAATAACTATGCACAGGCATATCTACATTATGCATCTTACTCAACAGTTTAATCCCCCCCCTTTTTCCCTTTTATTTCATCATATAATGGGGGTACAAATATTGTTAGGGTTACATCCATTGCCCCTACCACCCCCCCCCACATGCCAGAGCTTCAAGCGAGTCCAATTCCCAGGTGGTGCGCATGGCTCACATTATGTAACACTACACTTCCTCTCCCCTCCCGCCTGCCCTCCATTCATAGTTAGTTATCTATTGATTATTAGGCTTGAGGGGTGACACAACTGGTGTCTATATTCAATACATAACTAAGTACTTGGGATCCTACCAAAAGGGGAATTAAACTGTTGAGTAAGATGCATAATGTACATTTAAGTATATTTTCACAAATTAAAGATATGTCTATGTTTGGTCTTTCTGGGCTTCCTGACATAGAAGCTGACTCATTTAGAAGAGATGCCATTAGGTAAAAGAAGAATGTGACAGCAAAGCACCCTAAAGATATTTTGAACAACTAAGTCAATTTCAGCATACTCATAGAGAAGCTATTTTGGAAGCCTCTGTCTGGAAAATCAGATAATTTTAAGAATATATAAAAAGCCTAACCTCCACAGATAATTTATAAAACATTGTGAAAAAATTCTGGGATTGCATTATTCTCATACGAAAAATAATATTATTGCTTATTGGTATTTTTTGGCCACAATAATAATGTAATTGGCATTTCTAAAATGTCAGAGTTTTTTCTTTAATTTAGAAGAGATTTTTAGCACATACATTCTATATTTGTTTAGTTAGCACATATTGATTCATGCTGATTAATAAGATATCAAGAAAATGTGACATAGGCATAACCTTGCCCTTAATAAATGTACAAATCAACAGCAAGCTTAGACGTGTATAAGAAGTGCTGGATCCCAAAGTAGCAAGTGGTAGGAGCAGAAAGTGATTAGAAGCTATTGTAAAATTTCTGGTTTAAATTATTTTTGGGGTACTTATGGACTGAAATGTAATATTAAATGATAGTGATGCAAGGGAGAGAGATTTTTGAGATCTAATTCACAGGAAATCAATGCTGACTAGAAAGAAAGATTGTGTGATTAACATATAAGTTTGGCTAAATGAACATATATCAATATATAATAAAAGAATTATACATCACAGGCAAGTGGGATTTATTCTAGGTATGCAAGCCTGGTTCAACATTCAAAAATCAACTAACACTTTATAAAATCAGCCTATCACATCAACAGGCTAAAGAAGAAATATGATCATATCAATTGATGCAGAAATTTGACAATACCAACACCAATTCATTATGAAAATGCTCAGCAAACTAGGAATACAGAAGAACATCCTTAACTTGATAAAGAACAGCTACAAAAACCTACAGCTAACATCATACTGAAGGGTGAGAAGCTTTTCCATTAAGATCAGAACAAGACAAGGATGGCTCTCCCTCCACTATTATTCTTCATTGTACTGGAATTCCTAACTAATGCAAAAAGACGAAAGAAGAAAGAAGAAAGAAAGAAAGAAAGAAAGAAAGAAAGAAAGAAAGAAAGAAAGAAAGAAAGACAGAAAGAAAAGCAAGCAAAGGAAGGAAGGAAGGAGAAATAAAAAGAACACCAATTAGGAAGGAAGAAATAAAACTGGCTTTGTTTGCAGGTGATATGATTATCTATCTACATAGAAAGACCCAAAGAATCAACCAAAAAACCTCATGGAACTAATAAGTGATTACGGAAGGGCTGCATAATACAAAGTTAATATATACAAGTCAATCACATTATTGTATACCAGCAATGACTAATTGAAATTTCAAATTAGAAACAAAGTGCTGTTTACATTAACATCAAAATTTAAATATTTAGGTATAAATCTAACAAAACATATATAGACTCTAAATGAGGAAAACTACAAAACTCCAATGAAAGAAATCAAAGAAGATCTAAATAGATGGAGGGATATTTCATGTACATAGATAGGAAGACTCAATATTGTCAAGATATCAGTTCTTCCCAAATTTATCTATATATTAATGCAATCCTAATAAAATGGAAGAAAGTTATTTTGTGGATATCAACAAACTGATTCTAAAATATAAACACAACTGGTTTGGCAATGGCTTCTTAGATGCAACACCAAAAGTATAATATATGAATGAAAAAGTTGACAAGTTGGACTTTATTAAAATTAAATACTTCTACTCTGTAAAAGACAATGCTAAGAAAAACAATAACAACAAAAACAAAAACAAAAAAAACCAAGCCACAAACTGGTAGAAAAATCTTTGCACAGCACATATTTGATAAAGAATTGGCATCCAAAATTTATAAAGAACTCTAAAATTGACAATGAGAAAATAAACAACCCAATTTGGTAAATGGGCAACATTTCTCAACAGACACCTCACCAAAAATATATATAGAGATGCCAGATAGCCATATGTCATTAGGGAAAGGAAAATTAACACTACATCCACACCAGAATGGCTAAATACAAAACATTAACAACAGTAGATGCTAACAAGCATGTGGAACAACAGGGTCACTCATTCATTGCTGGTGGGAATGCAAAATGAGACAGCCATTTTTGAAGGCAGTTTGACAGTTTCTTACAAGACTAATCATACTCTTCCTATATGATCCAGCAATCATTCTCCTTGGTATTATCCAAATGAGTTGTAAATTTATGTCCACACAAAAACCTGCACATAAGTGTTTATTGCATTTTTATTCATAATTTCTAGAACTTGGAAGCAGCCAAGATATATATGCTTCAATAGGTGAATGGATAATCAATCTGTGCTCCATCCATACAAGGGACTATATGAGAACTCTTCACTTTCCACTCAAGTTTCCTGAAAGCTTAAAATGGCTCAAAAATAAAGTTTATTAATTAAAATAATATAATAATGCTTACTGTTAATGATGTGATACCTTGAAAGACAGTTGATTAAAGAGAAAAAGGCAGTCCCAAGGAGGGGCAGCTTTCAGACTTTCTGACATGATAGTCAGGTCGGCGCTCCACAGTGGTATTGTGCAGACAGGTGAAAATGTGGAGCAGGGGGCAGGGGTAGAAGTACAGACCTGAGAGATATGTAGTAAAGAGGTGGTCATTAACATCACATCACTCCAATCAAGGGGCAAATCCCATCCATCCCACCTTCTCATCCAACCTTTCAGTTACCTGTTCTTTATCCAACGGCTAGCTTCCATTTCCTAACAAGTATAGGTCCTCAGAATTGAGCCCAGTTCTCAGAGTACTCACCAAGTTGGTTGTGGAGGTAACTCTATACATTTAGTTGAATGTATTCAATTTTATCACAAATTTGGAACCTAAATATTGGAGTAAGAGACAGTCTATCTCACTCGAGACCAAATGTTGGATTAGAAAGTATCCATCTGAAGAGTTGGTCAGTAATTGCATTAGCAACAGCCCTTCTTGCATTGTTTAATATTTAAAGAAATTCAAAGTAGAAGAAAAAAATGATAGTATATAAATGAGAGAATCATATTTGGGATGTCAATGGAAAGAACCAACTGTGTATATATATATAATATTTTATATAAATAAATAAAATATATATATATTTATTTTTCCCTCATGTTAGAAATCTTAGACCATCAAGAGCAAGTTGCTCAGGGCCAGTTTTAAGAGGAAGAAGCTCATGGCGATGTAGAAACTGCAGGCAGGAGGTGAGAGTGAGGACAGAGGCAGCAGGTCAGGGACATGGAGGGAAGGCAGGCTGCCTCTGTGGGGATGGTGAGGCATTAAAGGTAATAAAAGAGACACCTGAAATTTATGTGTGGATTCATATACCATGTGCTTTTCTCTCTCTCTCTCTCTCTCTCTCACACACACTTACATGTACATAAATATATGGTGAATATATGATTTATCTTAGACCTTTCACCATGGCTGTTGTCAAGGAGTAGAGCATGTTATCTCATTATAAAAGAGATTCTCTACATTGAGGGGATGGTCCTCAAACTTCCCTGCACCAAAGAATCACCTTGGGAAGGCTTATTAAAATACTGATGGCCAGATACTCTGATTTTTTTTGTCTCTAAAGAATCCCTTGAATCAGAATTTAAAAGAAAAACACAATGCTGCTGTCATTGTTAACCTACACTCTGAAAAACAAGGAGAATATTTTAAAAAATCGTACCTGGGCTTTCAGACCCTGTCGGGCTGCCCCGGGGGGGGACTTGCTGTATTGATTCTTTCCTCAATTCAGTTGAATTGATTTCAGTTCAATTCCACAAATAGATATTCGCAACATGCTAACATAAGCATTTAGATAGCGCAGAAAGCAGTAGGGGCACACGTTTCAATCTGTTATGTATTGTTGGTGCTCCTTCAGGAAATGGAAGTGTGCTATCGTTTAACGAGAGTTCATCTTGAAGACAGGCATTCTATTTTAAACTTATAACAGTTGACCAAAGTGTATTCTTTTAGTTTAAAATAAAGTTTGACTTTTCCTTCAGGCTTTTTGGCTTCCAAAATGTTCTGAAACAGCTTTTAGCTAGCATTTTATAAAACTTGTCCCAGCAATATTGATTCTATGACCGATTAATAGTTTAAAAGCCTAAACATTTGTTTAAAACATAGCATATCAAATAATACAAAAACTGTTATGAAAGAACTCATTTGGTTCTCCTTATGAAATGTGTAAATTTCTCCTCTGTGATTGCTTAGATACAGACATCCAGCCAGAATGTACAAGAAATTCATACAGTGATAAAATCCCATTCCAATCTCATGGATTAATGAAGTATTTTGTTACTTTGTTTCCGTTGAGCTGCACTAATTTTACGACCCCATTTCTCTGCCATCCCCTTCCCTCATTTAAACTAGAAATGCTGTAAACTCTGAGAGTGGTGAGGTCTATTAGAAAGAAACAAAGCCAATGCATTGTTTTCAAATAATATTAATAGTAATTATAAGTGTTAGGCACTTTGTATTACAATGTATTTTAATCTTTAGCACAATACTAGAAGTGAGCATAACTAGATCCACATAAATGAACAAAAAAACAATCAGAAAGCATATGGATACTGTCCAAGAGTTCTTCAACACAATGCTTCTGGATTACATGGATTTAAACTTACTGGACGACATCAACATTAACAATACCCAGTTGACGAAATCAGACTTCTTCATTTGAGAGATATGTTGGTAAGTCTTAAATGCAATTAGGAAAGATTTTGATCCAATATTAACATATTTGAAAATCTGACAAAGCCAAACTTACAAATCTTAAATAATAAGAATCAGGTACAACTACTCATTTATACATCATTTACTGCGGAAGGACTTTACTAAGTTCTATGTAAGAATTTCGGGGCAGAGCTGCATTGAAATAACAAAGAAGAATAAAGGTAGCACTGCCTCCATAAGTAAACAATAGAGGTAATAATGCACTAATGCACGTGGCTTCACATCAAGGGAGCATCTAAGATGGACATGGAAGATGGATATGGTATAAGAAGGCATAAAACTGAAAGAAACAATGACGGTCCAATTAAGTTCCATATTTCTATAAATTTCTTTCTGTGTTTTTCTAAATAGAATAATAATTTGGACAGGATTAATTTCTTCCTTCAGTTCCTAAAGAAGATCAGCTAATATCAAAATCTAATTACCATCTTATGCCTCCATTTTTCATACATTTGTAACTTGTGAAGTCATTCTTTCATGATCTATTTATTTTTCCTGCCAGTTTATAGATTTAATGGAAGCTTCTAAACCAAATAAGAATATCCCATAATAATTGAAAATAAAATAAAAAATAAAAAACAATATTAACATAATGAGTAAAGCTAGTGATTTCATTTTATATCACAGACTTTTTCTTCAGTATTCAATTTAATGACATATTAATGAGCTTGGTCATGAAATAAAATCAAATTAATGCATAATAATCATTTGATAACACAAGAAGCTGGAGAGTGAAGGAAATTTGTACTTGAAAAAATATTTAAAATCCAATGCCTGAAAGCATTGGAATACTTACAAAAGGAAAAATTTGAAAGAGACAGATACATCAGATTCTAACAAAAAAACATTTCTCTAATCATACACAGAGTTGCTCTGTGTCTGTACCTAATTGATAAATATGAATTTATTATCCCTCAGATTTCAAAATTTACTATTTTTAAATTTCACTCTTATAGATTTACAAATTAAAATGGAAATGATATTGAGGTTGAAATTTTAAGTATACTAGTAAGAATGTTAAAAATGTAGGCTGCATACATATTATAGCTCACTTGTTATCTTAGATATTTTGAAACAAACATTATCATTAAATAATTATTTAAA
The DNA here is from genome assembly GCA_963574435.1 of Cheirogaleus major. Taxonomy (NCBI): domain Eukaryota; kingdom Metazoa; phylum Chordata; class Mammalia; order Primates; family Cheirogaleidae; genus Cheirogaleus; species Cheirogaleus major. Next base: position 20,336 of record CAUYPO010111192.1, read on the forward strand.
CAAAATGTTTTGAAACTTTACTCTGGAATCTTTAATTAACTAAAATAAGTCTAAATGGAACCTTAACTTTTCACTGTTATTTTTACATTTGCCTTTTGAGAAAGTCATTTAAAATAAACTTAATATCAGAGTTTTTGTCTAAAAATAAATTTATTGAACATGTCCTAGAATATGTATGGAATCTATCTGATAATTTAATAGAATCATGTAAAAGTTTAGCAGTCTAATTTTTCTGACTAATACCTGCTTCACACTGTGGTCATTAACAAGTAATAAGTGCCTTAAACCTCAATCTACTCAATGTAAAATGAAGATAATAATGCGTGCCACCCAAAAGAGCTATGAGAATTCAATAAAGTTATGCTCAAGGTATACTTAAAACAATGCTTTAAGTATGAGTTACTCAATTTAATTTTCATTTGTTTTTCATACACTTGCTTTCCTTTTCCACAGAAATGAATATTTCAAATATTAGATCCAGGTTTATCATCTTAACAGTAAATCTCATTTTTCTTTGTCGTGTCCTACCCTGATTACTGAATACAAATCATAGCCTTCTCAATCCCTCAGCCATCTCCAATCATTAGTGATGATTGCCTGCCTGTGTTCATTATTTTTTTGTGTAGTAGCAGCTTATTTACTTATTTATAATATTTATAATCTGACTTCCCAACTAAATGCAGACTTCATGGAAATAGTAATTTTTATGTTTATTCATTATTTTCCCCTAGAGTCTTGAATGGTGCCTGGCACATATTAGGCATTCAAAAATAGTTGAGTAATGAAAATAAATAAATAATCAATATTTTAACCATTAAAAACCATATTGCTTATAAAAGGCTCATTTAATCAAGAAGATATAACAATTAAACATGGATGTATTCTGATAGGAGAAATTAAAAAATCAATAATAAGAGTTTGAAAGTTTCTGTTCCCACTTTCAATAATAGATACAATTAGCAGAAGGAGGAATAAAGAAATAGATTTGAAGAGCACTACGCATCAACTAGAACACACAAATGCCTACAGAATACTCCATGCCACTCAGCAGAATACACTCCGTCCTGCAATGTGGTTCTCAACCGTGCATGAATTATTCACCAGCATAGACCATATGCTAGGGCATAAAACATATATCAATAAATTTAAAATCACTGAAATCATACAGTGTATTTACTCCAACAACAATAGAATTTAATTACAAATAAATGCTGTAAGAAAATGTGGAAAATTCACAATTATGTGGAAAGAACATTGGTTAAAGAAGAAATCACCAGGACTATTGGGAAATAATTTGAGAGAAATAAGAAGAAACAAGATACCAAACTACATAGATGTAGATAAAGCAGTGCTTATAGGGAAATCTATAGCTGTAAATGCCTATATTAGAAAAGAAGTAATCAATAACATAATATTCCATCTAAAGATAATGGAAAAAGAGAAGCAGATGAAACCCAACATGACATAAGGAAGAAATAAATAATAAAGATTACAGGGCAGAGAGGGGGCATGGGCAATATACGTAACCTTAACATTTGTACTCCCATAATACACTGAAATAAAAAAAATTAAAAAATTAAAAAAAGATTAGAACATAAATAAATAGATAATATAAAAACTAATTAGAGAAAATAAATGGAACCAATAGTACGTTATCTGACAAGATCAACAAAAGTGACCAACTTAGCTAGATTGATCAAGGACAAAGGACTGATGACTTCAATAACTAAAGCTATAAAGAAGAGAGAGAATATCACCATCCTCTTTAAAGAAATACAAAAGAGAAGAGAATACTATAAGCAACTGTATGAGAAAACAATTCCTGGAAAATGCAAACTAGTAAAACTGACTCAAGAAGAAATATAATATCTGAATAGAATTATAACAACTAAAGTGATTTAATTAGCAATTTAAAAAACTTCTCATGAGGAAAAATTCAGGCCCAGATGGATTCACTGCTGATTTCTATCAAACATTTAAAGAAGAATTAATACCAATTCTTTATGAACTCTTCCAAAAAATGAAAGAGGAGGGATTACTTCCCAACTCATTTTATCAGTGTTATCCTTATCGGTGTTATCTTGATACCAAAATAAGAAAAAGAAGTCATATGAAAAGAAAACTACTGACCAATATCCCTTATGAATGTAGACACACTACTTTCAATAAAATATTAGGGTATGAAATGAAGCAATATGCAAAGGCTTGTAAACATGACCAAGATTAATGTATTTTAATAACCGATGGTTGGTTTAACATCCCCAAATCAATCAATGTAATACATGGTATTAGTAAAATAAAGGGCAAAAAATGGTAATCTCAACAGATGCAGAAAAAGCATTTGACAAAATATAACACCTTTTCATGATAAACAACCTTCAGTAAATTTTAAAAATTATGAAAGGCTTCAGATTATACATTTTCTTTATAGGAAATTACTAAAATGTACAAATCTATAGAGAATGGATGTAGATTTGCGGATGAAGGATGAGGATGGACGGAGAGTGACTACTAACGGGTAGAAGGTTTCTTTTTGGAATGACAAAGCTATTCTAAATTAGACCTTGGTGATAATTGTAAAACTCTGCAAATATACTAAAAATCATTGAATTGTGCATTTTAAATGGGAGAATTTTATGATATATGTTCATTTAATTTATTATTCCTTTCCTTTATTTCTACCCTAATTTCAGACCACATCCCTGTTTATCCTTTTAGGTCTTGCTAAAAACCTTTGATTGCCATGAAAAGCAATTTGACTACCTTTCTATTTTATTTCTACTCATAGTTAATTTTAAATGCTTAAGTTGGTGGATAGATTTCTTTGGACTAGGGCCATCATCCTAACTATCTTAGTATATCAAAGGGCTTGTCATAATTTTTGGAACATAGTGGGTCATCCACACATCCTTTCATGAATAAAAGTGTATAAAAGTAGATTAGGAAGTTAGTTTCAATGATCAGGGTTTGGCAGAACTGATCATTATATTAATAGTTAAAGGACCTTCTTCTCTAGACAACACAGACAATTCTAAAGAAAATCAATCAAATCATGACTACTTTTTCTTTATATTCCCCAAATAATTAAATAATAGAAAGAGGATAAAAAATTAAACTCAAGTGACAAAATAATTAGAAGACATGGTGCCATTATACGTTGTTTTAACTTTTAAACTATTTAAGCCAAATTAAAAAAAAAATCTATAGAATAAGCCTGTCTTTGTTCCTGCTATTTTTTAAGACAGGTTTATTTCCAAAGCTGAGAGCACGTCTGTCTTTGAAGCCTTCTGTCACTTATAGTTCACTAAGGTATTTATGTGAGGGATTTGGGATGAAATGAATTTGTCACTGAAGGCAGTTTTTAGACTTAATGCCTCCTTCACATAAGGGAAAGAAAAATAAACCCTCCCATTTTTCAGCCAGTCAAGTTTTTAAATTTGTCACAAATGAAAAGCTGAACTTGCTGGAAAAAGTGATTTATTTGTTTGTAGGGACAAAAAGGAAAAATAGCATGAAATCCCTCAAACAATACCCATTTCAAAAACTAACAAAAACATCACTGCCTTAAGGGAATAAAACATTAAATATTTTAAAACCCTCTCTTCGACACACATACATATACACAAACACGTACACACAAACATACACATCCTTCTTTGTTGGCCAGAATATTTGCCAGATAAAAATCTTTTTAAAGTTTTTTAATACTTAAATCCACAATCTGGAAGGTCAGGTAAAGGTTATTAAAGTTATTACTATCATCTCAAGCCCTCTAAATTGTAGAGGTCTATAAACATAAACACATAAACCTTGCTGTTTCTAAAAGAACTCCTAAAGCCTAGCTTATTTATTCTATTACTATCAAAAACCCATCTCTCAGCGTTTAGTACAGAGAGTAGTCTAGGGTGCTACCAAGGGAATGAGTTTTGGAGTTGACTGATGAGGGTTCAAGTTCAACTAATACTTTCAAAACTTGGGTAATTTTCAATGTGTAATTGTTAATTCAGATTAACAACATTTGATATCCAGCAGTCCCACTTTTAGGCATTTATTATATAAATATATGCAAACATGTGCAAAGGAGCTTGTGTCAGGATACATGAACACATTGCTCGTGGGCTGGTGTGACTCATTTCACAAATGTAAATGTGCAAGAAATATGGTATCTTTCTGCTCTTTCTAAGAATCTTCATTTAGGCTATAAATTCTCTATTTTTCTCAACTGATGGAAAATGGTAAGGTTAACCTTTCTTCCAGCCTAAAGATAGAGAGCTTAAAGTCAGAATTTATGCAAAATTGTAAAACATAAAGTCCTCTTTTGAAACTCAGAGCTTATGATTTAAAATTTGTATTCTCTTTAAGCATCACCTCTTTTTCCTCCTATATGTTGAATTTCTATTTCACTCTTGACCCCATGACCTAATACTTCATCCATGATCTACTGAAGTATGCCTTGGATGCTTTTAACATTTTCTAACTCAGTAGAACCCTGAAACTCCTGTTTATGGAAATCAAACTAAATCATTTTAAGACTATAAATATAGGTGAAAAAATATACATTGAAAAATATATTTACAAGAAATATAGGTAACAGATGATTTATTCAATTAAATAAGGGATTGTACAACCATAACATTCAGATGGCAATACTTCTACAAGAAAACTGACTAGTATCTTCAATAAATAAATTGCAAGGGCAAATAAAGAAGAATGGAGCAGCCCATGGATGAAAACAACCATGCCAGATACATCAACCAACTGCAATATGTGAAAGTTATTTGAATTCTGATTCTAAAATTAACTATTTCAAAAATGAAACAATGGGGAAAACTTAAACACCGATTGAATATTTAAAGACAATGTGGAATTCTTTAGTTGTGATGGTATTAAGGAATCTATCTTTAAGTAAAACATTCTGAAGTGTTTATTTGAATATCTGTTTGGTTCTCTGAGATTCGTTTCAAAATAATATACTGCATATGAGTGTCTGGGGGTGGCGGTGAATAAGAGAGCCAAGATGAAATAAGAAAATAACTGTAAGTAACTTTTGAATCTTGGTGATGAGTTAGTGGGAATCTATTTCAGCATTCTCTTAACATTTTTATACAATGAAAATTTTTATATTAGGAAGTTTTAAAATATCTTTTACTGATAGAGTGTAAGAGTAGTTTATCAATATTACCCTTCACTGTTAGAAATGATCACTTCTATGATTTGAATGCAAATAGGCCAATATTTTCCTAGTGACCTCCAGTTTGAGTGCCCTTTTGTCTAATTCATGTGTCAGTAAAGGCACGGCAGCGATGCTTTAATCCCTCAAACAGTGAACTCATTTAGAAAACAGGGGCCTTATTTTTGCTGCATTGAATTTTTAAGTTTTATAAATTTTATGAGAACATTTCCTTAACTTTTGGTTTTCTCGTATACACATGACAATGGTTTGCCCTATGTAAACTAAAAAATTCAAGCTATCTAGTTAAATTTGAAGATATTTTGTGATAAATTCCTTATATACTTTAAAATGAAATAAAACAAACTTTTCTGAAATGAAGCTAAATGATTCACTGGTGTGGAAATTATTGAGTTGTTCCTTTTACTTTTAGTTATAAAACACCCATACAGAATGGAGTCAAAATGTGAAGAAGTAGTGCAATCGTAGATTCAGTGGCAGATCCATTGAGTCTTTCTTCTTCTGTATATTTAATTTTGGGAGCTATAGACATGTTAGTAAATGGACCAGATTTTCCACCGATAGAAAATTGTCTAATTCCAAAAATAAAAACTTTGATTTTTAATAGGGTTCATATAAAAATTTAAGAATTGAAAACATAATAGAAAAAATTATGTGCTATGATGGAAATTTGTGACACCACTTAGGTAAAAGAATGTATTATTCTTGTTATTCTCATAAATTATTTTAATAGAACTATATGTATTAGCCATAACTCCATTTTTTGTTCTTAATTTTCCGTATATCTTCAGCTGAGTATTAGGTAATTACTGTCAATAACACTTTAGAGAAGGGGAAATAGGCTCAAAAGGTTGACTGACTTATGTAAGGTCACTCAGATACGTGACTGGAGAACCCAGTTCTAGTTATTCTAAATCTTGGGTTCTTGCTATTACATCAGTCATGTTGTTACCTACATTCAATGAAATCTCAATAAGCAAGTTTCCAAAAGCTCTTTGAACATATTATTTTAGTACAACTTATTATGGTCTTTGGCCTAAGTTACCTTCTGTATCACTTCCTTTTTTTTTTTTTTTGCAAGATACCAAAAATAAAAATAAACTATTTAAAACTCACTGGCAGAGATGCATCAGCAAAATGATGAAGTAGAGATTGTCCCATCACAGAAACACTGAAAACAATTAGAAACTATCAGAACCAACTTTGTTGGAAGTCTATGAAGCAGTCAAGAAACTGCTGAATCCAAAAAAGGCTACATAAACACAGAAGAAAAAGCTCAGCAGCGTGTTTTCCTTGCTATGATCCGCCATGCCCTGAATTTGGCAGCAGTCTTGCAGGAATCAGCTGATGTTCCTCTCTTGGGACACTGGACCCTTGTCCCAGAGGGAGCAGAGCAGAACTTGTTGACAATTATTGTAAATAGCTGTTTTGACCTGTCGGGGCTACCTGAAGAATGGAAACAAGGTGACTGATTGTCTCTGCTTTGCTTAACTCAGAACTTAGCAAAGTCTAAAAAGCAGTGGACATTGCTCAAAATCACTGTAAGTCAACAGACAACCTGAAACTGTCTGGAGCTAAAAACTGCCTAATGCCTAAAAAGAAAAGCTGAGTTTCTTTGATAAATTAAGGCATTCAAAAGCATCTGCATATATGGGGTAATTTAGGAAGTCATGCATATTCTCAAAAAAGATCTGAGACAATTTTTCACCTTGGGCTGATCCCTAGGCTCAGTGCCAGTCAGACCATATTTTAAAAGAAAGCCTCATTATAGAGCCAATCTGCAAAAACTAGCAGAGGTTTTCTGTCTTTTCTTGTTTTCCCTCTCTCTCTTCCTCTGATTCTTGGCATTCAAATAAATCTCTGTTAAAAAACAAAAGTAGGAAACCTGATGACCACCCACAAGGAATATAGATGCAGCAAATACAGTTGGCAAACGTCACTAAACACATGGACTACGACAACCTTCAACAAAAAAAAAAAAAAAAAAGAAAAGAAAAGTAAAGAAAAGAAGAAGTAAACCTGTAGAAGAGAAAGAATCTGATTTATAACATTCAAATGTTCATATTTCAACATACAAAACACAAGGCAAACAAAGAAACAGGAAAGTGTGGCCTATTAAAAGAACCAAAGTAAACTGACAGAAACCAGCCTTGATGAGACCAAGATGTTGGACTTGCTAAAGACTTTAAAATAACTGTCTTAAATCTGCTCAAAGTGCTAAATGAAAACAGTCAAAAAACTAAAAGATATTGGAAAAAATATGTGTAAACAAAATGAAAATAAAATCAGGTCTGTGCCCAGGTAGCAGGCTCACCAACCATGGTCCTGGCTATAGACCCAGAAATAGCCCTATTCCCGTGTGGACTCAGGTATAGCACCATTTGGCCTTGACTCTGCCACCAGCACCATCTGCCAAGGGACCTTAGATGAGTCACACCAACTTGTGTACCAGGTAACAGGCCAGCCAACCTTGGTCCTACATATGGACCCTGAAGCACCCTTGACCCTCCTCCAGCATAAAATGGAAACACAACACAAAACTTATTGGATAAGCAAAAATTGTTCTAAGAGGAAAAAGTTTATAGCAATGAATGGCTACATTACAAAAAAGAAGAAAGATTTCGAATAAAAAACCCTAACATTACACTTCAAAGAACTAGAAAAAGAATAAACTTTGCACAAAGTTAGCAGAAGGAAAAACATAATAAAAATCGAAACAAACTAGAAAGACAATATAAACAATCAAAAAAGCTGAGTTGCTGTTTTTTTGAAAGGAGAAATAAAATTACTAACCTTTAGCTAGACTAAAAAAGAAAAAACACAGAGGACTCAAATAAAATTATAAATGAAAGAGAAGATATTACAACAAATACCACAGAGATACAAAGGAATATAAGAGATTACTATAAGCAATTGTACACTGTAAGCTAGGTAACCTACAATAAATGAATATATTTCTAGAAACATGAAAACTATGAAGACTGAATCATGAAATAATAGAATATCTGGGCACACCATCTCAGAGGAAGGAGATTGCAGCAGTAATCAAAAACTTCCTAACAAACAAAAGTTCAGGACCAGAAGGATTCAGGTATGAATTATAACAAATATTTTTTTCTCTTTTCTTTTTTTATTTCAGCATATTATGGGGGTACAAACGTTAAGGTTATATACATTGCCCTTGTCTCTCCTCCCTCCTCGAGTCAGAGCTTCAAGCGTGTCCATCCCCCAGATGGTGTGCATCATACTCACTATGAATGTGTATACCCATCACCTCCTCCCCGCTCCCACCTGGCCCACACCTGACAAATGTTTGTTTTTCTTTTTTCTTAACATTTTGGTCACATATTATATCTTTGGCTCTCCCTAGCAAGGGTTAGAGGTATGCCCTTCCCCTTCACAATGTTCACCACATCCCACAGATGTGGGACTCCCCCTCCAATCCCCGAATCCCTGGTGAACACCACCACCCTCCATATCCTTGACAGCATTTGTTGTTTTGGGATTTCTTGATATAGGCCAATCTCACTGGGGTTAGATGATATCTCATTGTGGTTTTTACTTGCATTTCTCTAGTGATTAGCAATGTCGAGCATTTTTTAATATGTTTGCTGGCCATTATTCTGTCTTCTTTAGAAAAATTTCTGTTCATTTCCATTGCCCATTTCTTGATGGGGTTGTTTGATTTTTTCTTGTTAATTCTTTTGAGCTCTAGATAGATTCTTGTTATCAGACCTTTATCAGAAGTGTAGAGAGCAAATATTTTCTCCCATTCTGTAGGCTGTCTATTTGCTCTACTGATAGTTTCCTTGGCTGTGCAAAAGCTCTTTAATTTGATCAGGTCCCATTTGTTTATTTTTGTTGTGGTGGTGATTGCTTTGGGGGTCTTCTTCAAGAATTCTTCCCCCAGACCAATGTCTGATAGGGTTTTCCCAACATCTTCTCCTAGGATTCTTAAGGTTTCATGCCTTAGATTTAAATCTGTTATCCATCTTGAGCATATTTTTGTGAGAGGTGAGAGGTAGGGATCCTGATTCATTCTTCTGCATGTA
>CAUYPO010111193.1:0-17627 GCA_963574435.1 Cheirogaleus major
ATTCCATCTGATACCTTTATTCCCCTTTGCTGTGTAATATGACAGGTTCTGGGGGACGAGGGCATGGATGGATTTGGGGAGCCGTTATTCTGCCTACCACAGCTGTCTTGTCCTTTGTTTAATTGTTTACTTATCATACTACGTTCCAAAAAGGCTTAAAACATATAATGCAATAAAAACACATGTAGCGGAGTCCAGCGTACTTCCCGGAAATGGACGGTGAGCTTGTCCTACTAGCTCTTTTTTTTTTTTCCCTTTTATTTCATCATATTATGGGGGTACAAATATTGTTAGGGTTACATATATTGCCCCTGCCACCCCTCCCCCCCAACATGCCAGAGCTTCAAGCGTGTCCAATCTCCAGGTCCTACTAGCTCTCTTGAAGGGGGAAACACTGTTAGTTATGTTTTACTGTATCAGTTTAGTGTAAAATCCAACCAGTTATTCCAATGCCTAGAATGAATATTCTTGATACTGTGATGAAAGAACTTTCTTCTCTAAATGTTCCTGTGTATGTGAGGTGTAATGAGAACAGCCATCGGCACATTACAGTAAGCCCAGTGGTATGTTTCATTCACCTGGCTTTTTTTTTTTTTTGCTAAAATGTGCATTGCTTTGATGATTTCTTCCAAGCCATGTGGTCCATGATCAGGCCAAATGCAGGAATTTGGAATACCTAGAGCAGCAATTCCTGTCTGATGGTTGTCACCCGAGGGGTTTTTGCCCTGAGCTTTCATTCTGCATGAAAGTGATGCATGAAACTCTTTCACCACGTCTGTCTTTGAAGGTCATAAAATATGTATTTACATACATGATTCCCAATGTTCCTTTAAGGTGGAAGAGCATGAGAGGCTGCCAGTATTTATCAAGAGCTTGTGTCTCGTTAGTAGTGGCAGTCAAAAGAGTGTTCTGTCTGGCAACCCGTGAGGTTTTTGACCATTATATGTTATATTATGATAAAAACAAAGTTTGTTCTTAATGGAGTGTTGGTTAAAGACAGGATACATTAGGAAGACTTAGATCAAAGTATAAACGATTGAGGATTATACAATAATTCTGCAGCTTTTCCTCCTTATTATCTTCCCTCTAGTCAAAAGTTGCATTCATCTGATCAAAATTCTTTTGGCATATCTTATAGTATTTTTAGAAATCAATATTTAGAAGGAGAAAATATTATGACTGTTATAGTCATTTTTTTCTTTTAATTTATTAGGACTGAAGATTTATACACCTGCAACACGTTATTTGTGGAGAAATGCTTTCAAATAACTACCGAAAACCACCTGTCTTAACCTGATATTTAGAAACAAGACTGAAAGAAATATAAAAATAAACTTATAGGGGTTTGGAGATGTCAGTTAATCACTCCTTTCTTCCCTTCTGGTTCTGAACTAGAGGGAATTGAAGAAGCCAGACTAAAATTAAAATACCAGTTTTATCAGTGTAAAGCAGAGTTGGAAGATGTTTTGGCTCAAGACATCCTGATCCACCCGAAGTGGAATCTTCACACCCACCCGTGGCTGCCTGTGGGTGGGCTTGAATGCCCTGCCCATTTAACCCCTGGGAACAGGAATTGAGTGTATCCAGTAGTCCCTTCAAGCTGAGATACTGTCCTTATTCCCCTAGAAAACCTGTGAGTGCTCTAAAGCAAGAGCCTACATAGTTCTTACCTGGTTTCTTCCTGGGAAGGGGAGCACATGCTCTGCATGAAAACATGTCCAGAGGAAGTAAGGAGTCCTCCCTTTATAAACCATTTGATTTGTTTCGAAATCCAGGTGCAAGAAATCCAAACACTGGGCAGTTTCTTGTCTAGTTTTGATGCCGGGGCTGATAATTCGATTGCTATCCGGTTTTGAATAAACATTTGGTCCCCATACCAAATATATACTACTACTAATGTAAATTTGGAATGGATTTTATTGGCAAATTATACTTTTTTCTGACATAGTTAAATGCTGTGTGTTAGGTTAGATTGGCGAAAAATAAATTTGTCATGGATCATTTGGAACATTAGCGAAGACAGTATCAAAATGAATGAACTTCATAAACTTTAATATCTTGTTTCAAAAATGAATTATGATTTTGCTTTAATACCCTATATTGATTGTATACATGTAAAAATGTAGAAATGATTAAGAAGTTCCAGTGGGGGGGGTGTGTGTGTGTGTGTGAGTGAGTGAGTGACAGAGATTACTGAGATTACTGTTAAAAGAGTTCACTGGTCTCAAAAAGTTGGTCAAAGCTAATCTAGAACAACGAATGGATTGTGTGTATCCCTTAAGTCATCTTTCAAATATAGTTAGTTCAGCCAGACTTTGAAAGGCTTTCAGTGGCCATGAAGTCACTGTTATATGCCCTGGAAAATATCAGAATTAGAAACATTTCCAGAAAGTTTAACTATTGGTTGACATCCACTTATGCAAAACTAAGACACCCAGTGAGCATGCTTAATTAACCTCAGTTGAAGACTGTTACACTTTGAAGTCAGCTGGGAAAGACCTTGTGATTGGTAAGCGCGTGTCCTACAGCAAGCGCTTTGGCAATTATAAAACAACAAAATCTCAGACCCCCTATGATGTCTAACTTTGAGCTGTGCAAAGTGTGTATGGGGTGGCTGCCTGAAGTGCTTTGCTACGTGGAAGTTGTTTGCTATAACAGAGTTAAATATTGGAAGACATGTATCCAAGCTGTGTCCTTGATTTTTATCCTAATGGATTTAAATCCTTCCCTTTGGTCATCAACTACAAAGCAGAATCCTTTGTCCTGTAGGCACTGCTAGTTAGCAGTGATCAAACCATGCCACCTCGTATGTAATTCTCATCTCCGCTGCATGTGTGTCAGGAGGACATGCATTCAGCTTATTCAAAACTGATACCAAATCATTCAGTTCTGTGCATGTTGTGAAAAGGAGAATTGTGCCATATCCTGTCATCCCTCACTGGAAATTAGGATCTGATCTACCCCGTTCTCACTATTCTGGATAAGATAAAAAGCAGTGCTTCTCAAACTTTAACATGCAAACAAATCACCTTGTGATCTTGTCATAAACACCAATTGATTCCATTGGTCTGCGGTTGGGCCAGAGATTTGCATTTCTAACAATCTATCAGATTATTTTAGTGCTGTGGGTCCACAGACCAGAGTTGGAGTAGCAAGATTATAGAGGCGCAGGTTGCTGGAAGCGTTGGTAGGAGTTGAGGCCATTAAGTTAGCTTCAAATCATTTCTCATCTTTGGAGCCAAATGCACAAGAGAGGTTAACAAAAGCCATGTGGGTCCAGTGTTATTCTTTGTGAATTCTTCCACAGTATGGGATGATCCAACAAGGTTCCAGGGTAGACTAACTGAAAGTCTGGTTGCTTGAGCAGGGCATTGGCCTGAGCAGACCAGCTTGTGATTCTTTAAGGAGAAGACCAGCCTCCCTTACAGATACATTATCCAGTAAGCCAGCAAATCTACATTTGTAGGAAACAGACAGCTTATCTCTTGAAATATGGGAATAGATAACATTTTGGGTCCCACTAGATAGGACCCATAGAGTTGGTAAAAGGAACATCTTTTAATAAATGTCATGCCTGGCTGTGTATTAAAATCACATAGCTTAAAAATAATACCTTTGCTTGGGGCCCACCTCAGATGAAGTCAGTGTGTTTGGGTGTGCGAGCTAGACACCTCTATTTTTTTTTTTTTTTAAAGCAGCCCAGGTGATTCTTAAGTGCATTGAGGTTGACAGGCCCTGGGTTAATCAGTTCTTAACTCAGAACAGGAAACTCTCCTGGGGTGCTCCCTGTTAGCTTGAGCTAATTTATCAGTTGTGCAATCTGAGGGTTTGTGACCAGATACCAGCCAGGCTGACCCAAGACATTTGCAGTATTTGGAGAGTTGAGTTGACCTTGGCTCATACATTGAGGAACAAGTGAACTTATCAACCAGCATCTGACTTGAGTTCTTCTCTAAGAAAATTCAGATTTGGGGCAGTTATGACCCTGGGTAGGCTAAAGCTTGGAGCCATGTGCTCCAGTGGATTTACTGTAGCCTTATTTTAGAAGTGACAAGAAATTCATTATAAGTTTAAATTCCATAAGCCTGAGTGGCCACCTGAGATCGTACATGTGTGTGCATACATGCATGTATCTCCTCACTTATTAGCTAGTTTGTTACATTTTTTAACCAAGTGGCCTTTATCAATCAAATCACGTTTTTGGAGGGCTGTCCCATTTCTGCAGATAGGGCAGCTAGAACACTTCCTGGGGTAGACCAGCACCTAGCCTGTGCTCTCCCTAGGTGAAAGACAGGGGTCCTCGGGGTGTAGGGGTGATTGGGCTATAGGGTTCAGGGAGCAGGTGTTGAATGATGAGCTTTATCTTAAAGGCATTAGCACATTCTGGGAAAAAATTGGGAGATTTTTGGACCGTGATTTTATTACCAGAATCATTCATGGGTGATTTTTAGATGTAGAGAGTTGCCAGAAGTCTGATCTTCAGAGAAAAGGTGCGTTCTATGTTCATCATAAAATTTCTTTGTGGCTTTACTGCCCTTTGGCTGTGCGCTGAAGCAAATCTTTTGAGTATTTTCATTCAATGTTGAGGGAGACCTACCTGACAAATTGACAGACTGTGTGATCTTTTCACAGACGATTCTTTCTTTCTTCTTAGAGGGTCATTATCGACCTATCATCAAAGCCTGTTCATGGCTTCCTGGGCCAGAGGCCAGATGACAATCCCCGCTCTGTTTATTTGTTTATTTTTTGAGACTGACGAAGCATCATCGTCTAGATTTGGTCTTCTCAAAGCTGCCTTCCTGTACCTGTTGATTTATTTACAGAGTAGGAGCTTTGTGGAGCAGAGCACCTGTGCCATATATTAATTAGTAAATGGGGGCACAGCCAGCCTGGGTAGGAATGAGCTCCTTGGCTGATGCCAAGACAGTGGTGGCACTGAAAGATGTGGAGGAGGAAAATGAGACTCATTTATCACTCAGGCTTGGACAGCGTCAGGAATCAGCCCCTCTCTTCTTTCTGTGGCTTCCATAGCCTCAGCACAAGCTGAGCCTGCCGGTCTTCCGGGCTGGTGGTGAACTCTCAAGTTCACCTTGGTCTGCTTCTGTCTCACTCTGTGATCTAGCTGTCTGGGCGGACCTCCTCTGAGTGCTTCCCGTGGGTGGATTAGGTCCTGCTGATTATTTAGGGCAGTGCCTCTTGACCAGGGCGTTTCTGTCCTCAGGGAGCATTTGGCGGTGTTGGGAGAAGACATTTCTGATTGTCACACCCCAGTTGTGGAGGGTTATTGGAAGGCTCTAATGGCATCTAGTGGCTCGCAGCCAGCAGTGCTGCTAAACTCCTGACAGTTCCTGGCAACAAAGAATTATTCAAGTTCCTATGTCAATTGTGCAAAGATGGAGAAACATTGGATTAAAGGGATTTACTTCATTTTTCAGAGATCTGTGCTTTTTGTCTTGGTTTAGTAGGTATTTTCAGAATTCTTGGGGTTGCTGTGGTTTCCTTTTTTGAGAAATTCTGCCAGCTGTGAATAACCTATGGGCTTGGTGAATGAAACTCACGGCACACGTGAAGATTCCATCTGCTCCAGCAGCCACAGACTCTTTCTCACTCTTGTCCTCTTTCTCCTTTGTGCACCTGCCGGTAACATACACATTCAGAGGCTAAGTCAGAATAAAATCATCCAATGTTCCTTTCGGACTGTTTTCCCTGCCCCTCTGCGCCCTCTAGTGGAGACGGAGACACGTGAACGGCCGAGGACAGCTGGATGGGGGGTGGAAGAAGGGGACGGGAGTCCAGGCAGGGAGGAGTGCGTGTTCTGGATCCCGGCTCACCAGCCCTGTTACAGTGTCTGGAAACTTACTTTGCTGTTGATGCCAGATACAGACCTCTGAGCTCCGCTCAGTGGACAGCGTCACTTGCAAGGCAAATATCCACTTCAGGTGGGTGGAGTTGGAGGTTTTCCTTTCCCTGCCCACGGGAAGAATGCAAATGTCCAGGATGAATGAAAACTCAGGGCACTGAACTGTACTGCTTTGATCCCTTCAAATGTAAAAGGGGATGGGCTGTTTAAAACCCAGACGTTAGAAAAGCCTCCCAGGAATACCAAATGTGCTGGTTTAGCTGGTGTCTTTCAGTTAGTGACTCAAAATAAGACTAGTTTAGCCAGTTCTAACGGGAGTAGACTGTTTTTCCTGTTTATAAAGAAGAGGAACCAAGGTCATGAAAGTGAAAATAGGGTCTCTGTTTGGAGCCGTTCCTGGGCAGCAGCACGGTTTGCTCCTGATCTGCTCTGTCACCTACTACTGGAAGAGAGTGCAGCGGCTGTCACAGCTGTCATGGACTCACACGTGAGACCTGGGCAGCTATAATTGAGTTCACATTGGTGGCACTGGGCCATCCAGGGGAGTTGAACCACCTCAGTGCTGCTTCCCAGGAACTTGGACTTATCTGGGGAGGAAAAAGCTGCTTTCCTTGTCTTTCCCTCCTCCTCTGCTGCCCCCTTGAACACCATATTTAAAGGAAGAATTCCCCTCCCTCATTCCATCTGTCTTCCTTATACCAAAATCTCTGTAAATGCTCATTTTTCTCCCTATTTGTTGATTCTCCCAACCCCTCAAGGTTGGGACATTGCATTAGACTCACAGCTCTTTAACACCACAGGACGGTGGTTTTTGGTTTGTGTTTCATGTCTTAATAGGTAGGCCTCTTCCTGTCTGATTTTCTGCAGGCAGCTGGCTCAGCTTGGTTTGGTTTGAGACCATGCAGGACCAGGAGACAGGACTTGGGTTGCTGGTTTGATTTTGACTTTAATTGCAAGATGTATGATTTTCTGGACTTCAGTGTCTTCCTCTGTAAATTGAAGGTTTGCACTTGATTATTATTTTCCTAAGGAAAATGAATTGTAGTCTTCTAGTCTGTATAAAGGTATTCTATACATTTTAATTTATCCTGTTTTCTTCCAAAGTTGAGCTGCTCTGCATAAAATCGGGAGTTTGGTAAGAAGGTGTGCAGTCGTGAGGTTAGCCCCCTGGATGATTTCTGCACCACGTTCTGGTTCAGAGTAGTGGAAGCCCAGATTCACCTGATTATGAATGGGAATGTCTGCTATTTTTAAAAAGTTGGCCAAGCACTCTTAAGTTGCTCTTAATGTAAATTGAGACAGGCTGGAAAGAGAAATAGGGGAAACTATTTCAAAGTTGATTCATTAACAGCTGAAGACAGTTGTCACTTCTAACATGACAATAGGCAGAAAGCCTCTGAAGCTTAAAATGTGTGACCAAACCTCACCTAACACTTAAAGTAGTGTTCTTTATGGGCAATTTTATATAAATAGATATGCAGGCCTGAATTTAAATAAATGAGCAAACAAGACCACTGCCAAACATTAACTTCCTGACCAATAACATAGAAATTCCAAGTTCTGATTCCATGTACAGAGGTAGCCGGGGCAGTTTTGTTCTGAGTCTCTACAGTATAAGTTGATATGTTTATTGATTGTCTCCATTGTCCTAGGATTTGGCATGTAAAAATTTCTTTTAAACAATTTTTTTAAAAAAGAACATTTTAAACAAAAACAAAATTCAAGTGAAACATCTGTGGAACCTCTGGAATATCTCTGGGAACCCTTGGAGACTTTTGGAACACAGTTTGAGAACTAGTAACTTGGCTTGCTCACCTCTACTCATTCAGCTCTAACAGTGTTCTGTGATTCTAGAACTTTCTGCATTTTTTTCTAATTTTTTAAAATTTTATATATATTTTATCTAAGAATATTAATGGGGATACAAATGCTTTGGTCACATAAATTGCCTTTGCACTGCCTGAATCAAAGCTATAAGTGTGCCCATCCACTAGTGTGCACTGCACCCATTAAGTGTGAATTTACCCATTCCCTTCTTCCCCACTAATGCCCCGATCCCCAATGAATGTTATTTCCGTATGTGCACATAGCATTTTATACGTGCAGAAACTAAGATGGACTTGTCTAGGAACACACAATGCCAATGGGTAGAACGAGCCACAGATCAAAGGTTTTGGGTGTTTGATGCGGGGTTCTTTCAGCTCCCCCCCATCACCCTTTCCGGTGTCCTTTCCTGTGATCATCTCAGCATACAGTGATGAAACAAGCGGCTTCCGAAGGAGGGTCCCCTGCTTCCCCCCCCAACCCCTTGTCTTGGACATCCTTTTGTTTCCATAGTCTCCCAGCCCCTTCTAGAATTCTTTTCTGGAGCTTTGTTTTTTGTGGTTTTTTTTTTTTTTTTTTTTTTTTGCATTTTCTTCTCTGTTAATACCTCTCTGCCACCATACCACTTTAGTTTAACCCCATTTAACCCCACCTATGTAAGGGCACAATGATTTTTCACTGCTATGGGACAAGATCTTGGGGTAGAAGCTTCCAACGGGTAAGATACAAATGTAGTCTCAGAACGCCCGGCTTCCTTGTGCCTCACTCCAGAAGGAGGTCTTCCAGGTCGCCGCTCATCTGTGTTTCCTCGTCACATCTCCACCATCCTGTCCTTTCAACTAGCAAACACGTCAATGACCGTCCGCTCTGTGCAAGGCATGGCCATTGCCAGCATTTCTTGTCTCTGGGGACCCCATGGGAGAGATGAAACAGGTTCATCCTATAGAGAGGAGGTGGGAAGCTCCTGAGAAGGAGCACAAACTGCTGTGAGCACTCTGAGCAGGTGGTGCTCTCCTCGGTCCGGGGAACGGGAGGCTGTATGCAGGAGGCAGCGTTGAGTTGTGAGGCTGGAGGTCAGGAAGGGGTTTCCTAAGGTAACCTGGCTAAACACGGAAGACTTGGGATTCGTGAATGTTACTGCACAGGATGCAGCTAAAGGTGGGCCCAGCATCCTCCGTTTACAGAGGGACATGAAGTAGTTAGGTGGTGCGTGGCGAGGACGGAAGATGTCTGCGAACTGAGTTAGAGCAGTGCCCTCCCACGCGAATGGCATCAGCAGGCTGTGATGCCATCGTCCTGTGGGGCTGTGGGAAAAGACCAGATCTCTGTGCCTTGAGGCTGTCGTCGCTTCTGAAGGGGGAATGGGCGTTTCTGCTGTCATTCAGCCTCTGAGGAGGTAGGTCCTGGTGTAAGAAATGGGGCCTCCAAGACATGGATGGCCGCCTGGAGGAACTGCTTCATTACTCTGGTTTTTGCTGCATTGGGACTGGGCTGCTTCCAAGGGTTCTCAAGTGGGTGGAGAAATCAGCCTCTGCCAGACAAAGTGGGCCAGGAGCCGTCTCCAGGGAGGCCTGTGAGGACGATCTGGAGGTTGTAAGAGCAGCCATGTCTGGTGACCTGGAGGTAGAATACTCTGGCATTTCCTTCTGTTGCCAGGCCCCAGGCCAGCCCTTAGTGTGGCACAGCCTGGTGGTGGGGAGCAGGGAAAAGGCTGCAGGGGGCCGTGGGGCTCATGCCCCTGCCCCAAGCAGAGGTCCTCCCCCCCCCCCAGCTTTAGAGGTAGAAAAAACAGCTTTATTGAGACATGATTCATATATCCTACCATTCTCCCATTCAAAGTGTACAACTCCACGGCTTTTAGTATATCCATGGAATTATGCACCCATCACCCAATCAATTTTTAAAACACTTTTGTTACCGCTAAAAGAAACCCTGCGTGCCTTAGCTACCCCCGGCCAGTTCCCCACTCTCCACCTCCCTAGCCCTAAGTGACTACTAATGTATTTTTTGCCTTTATAGATTTCCCTGTTCTAGACATTGCATGTAAATGGAATTGCACAGTATGTGGTCTTTTGTGACTGTCTTTTTCACTTAGCCTAATGTTCTCAAGGGCCACCCATGCTGTAGCATAACAGTTCTTCATTCTTTTTTATGGCCAAATAGTATTTCACTGCATACGTATACCAGTTTTGTTTATCCATTTCTCAGTTGTTAGACATTTGGGTGGTTTTGCTTTTTGTCTATTACGAATAATGCTTCTGTGAACATTTTGTGTACAAGTTTTTGTTTGGACACGTGCTTCTCTTGGGAGAATTCCTAGGAGCATAATTGTTTGTGCCATATGGGAACTCTGTGTTTACCTATTTGGGGAACTGCCAGCCTGTTTTCTACACTGGCTGTACCATTTTACATTCCCACCAACAGAATATGAGGGTTCCAACTTCTCCACATCCTCACCAACAATTTGTTCCCATTTGTATTTTAAAATTATAGCCATCCTAATGGGAATGAAGTTGGTATCTCATTGTGGTGTTGATTTGCATTTCTGCTAATGACTGATGATGTTGAGCATGCTTTCATGGCTTTTTTTTTTTTTTTTAAATGAGAACTGACACATTTCCTTGCCAAAGATCTTTGACCACTTTTGGAAAGGTGGAAGCCAGATTTTATTGTGTTGAGTGAGCGAGTGGGAAGGAAGAAGGTGAATGCTACTCTTTTAAGAAGTAGATGGATAGAGGGTATGTATATCGGGGTGGTTAATACAGCAACCAGACTTGGTGCAAACTTTTTTCTGGAGGTGAATTGATGAAGTTGTGGCCCTGGGCAGTCATTACTCTGATTGGCAACAAGGTCTTCTGAGATCCACTTTATATAGTCCCTTTTGTGCACTTAGCTAGAGGGCCCAGCTGTTAGGGTGTCTGGAGGCATGCAGATTGTTCACTTGAGCAATATCTTTTTGATCACTGTTGGTCTGGGGCTTCTCCATTAAATGCCTGTCCATTACTGATGATCATCATTGTCCTTTTATGGCACCGAGACTCTCTGTGAGGTTGGATGTCCTGTTTCCTCCTCATTACCCTCCTAATTACTGTGGGAGATGGGGGTAGCTCCTGAATAATGCTTTTGAAAAGTCTTAAAGTCTGTCGTCTTAATAGGCATCATAGAGTATGAGCTATAATGTCATTCTCTATGTGTGCTTTGTGTCTGCTGATGTGGATTCTGTTATTTCAAACTCTAGATTCCACTAGAGAAAAGAACATTCCTGACAGTTCTGTGTCATTTAAAATCTAGGCCCTCGGTAGTCAGAACCGTACTTGAACTCCTTATGACTAGAAATTTTACTCCAAATTTGTATGTCTCTGAGTTGGAATAATTTTACCCAGTTTGGGGTTCTCGGCCATCTTCTTGCCCCTGGAATGCACCATCTAGGTGGTTCCGACCCTGCCCCAGGCAAAGGTGGGAAAGCCTTCCACTTTCTGATGAGGCCCTTGTTCAGTTCCTGGTCCTAGGCCTTTCTTTTGCTTAAACTCTGCACCTCTGAGCAGCCGCTTCTGTGGCGCTGGTTGAGGAAGTGGAGTGAGGCTTCCTGTCTGAAAGTGGACAGGTAATTCCTGCCCCAGCAATGGATGTTTTCTTCTGAAATGGTCAAGGCAAGTCAGCAGAAGACTGCCTTTCTTGGTATAGCACCTCATTTTCTTGCCCTGGGAAAGTCCCTTCAGCCCTGGGGTGGATGAACTGATGAGTCTGGGTTGTCAAAAAGGAAGTGCAGCCACTTCCTGAGGAATTGGGGGCAGCACCTAGTTAGTGGGATGGCCCCATGGGGATGGGAACTCCATCTTGCTCGCTGTTCAGTTCCTGAACCTGATGACAGCAGGTGGTCAGTATGTGCTTGCAGAAGGTGCTGTTCAGCTGGCCTGCGTTTAGAACGGCCGAGTTACGTACCATGGTGCCTGGATGACCGGTTCTCCTGGTCAGCAGATACTCCACTGTCCCCCATGGGGTGAGTGTTTCCCTCCGAGAAGGCGTGTGTGTGTGTGTGTGTGTGTGTGTGTGTGTGTGTGTGTCGATGGCAGGGGGTGTCCCTTAAAGGATGTAACGGGGTCCCACATAGAAAGTGGTGAACAATCTAAGGTAGACAGATGAGTTTTTTGTTCTTTTAAACACATGATACTCCTTTATTTATTGTTCCCCCCTTTAAAAAATTTTCTTAAATTTATGATCGACAGACTAATCATACATATTTATGTGATACAATATGATGTTTTGATACGTGTATATGTTGTGTAATGATCTATTTGGGGTAATTAGCATATCCATCACCTTAAACAATTCTGATTTCTTTGTGGTGGGAACATTCAAAATCCTTTCTTCTACCTACTTTGAAATATACTAACTCTAGTCATGCTATGATGCACCAGAACACTAGCACTTATTTCTTTTATCTACCTGCAGTTTTGTACCCATTGACCAAGCTCTCCCTGTCCCCTGATAACCACTATTCTAGTCTCCACATCTATGAGATCAATTTTTTAGCTCCCACACATGAGTGGGATCGTGCAGTATGTGTCTTTCTGTGCCTGGCTCATTTCATTTACCATAATGTCCTCCAGGTTCATCCATGTCGCTGAGAATGGCAGGGTTTCTTTTTCATGGCTGAATAGTATTCCCTTGTCAGCCGTCAGGCTGGGAAAGGAGCATTGCGGGCTGGAGCCATGGGGACAGTGGTCTGAAGTAGGTGGCACTGGGGCTGGGGGAGCAGTCTGGGTTTGGATTGTTGGCCTGATACAGAAAAGAGAGAGGGCCAGGTGGGAGGAGATGCCGGAAGAAGGATGTGCGGGGTTTGTGGTGATGAGCAGACCAGCAGGTGCACAGGGTGTGACGGGGCAGAGGAATTTATAAAACAGTGTGAGATGAAATTTGAGCCTCATCGTATTGGCATGATGGTGGTGTGGTGACGGAACGTCTGTCTGTCTGGATCAGAGGCTCTAAAACTTAACCATGCACACAGTCGTCTGGAGGGCTTGTTAAAGCACAGACTGTGGGCCTCGTGCCCCAGAGCAGCTGCTTCGGTAGGCATGGGGCACCTGAGAATTTGCATTTCTCACTGGTGATGCTGCTGTTGCTGAGTTTACCACACTGGCCTGGTATTCAGAGGTCGGCAAACCTTTTCTGTTAAGGGCCAGATAGTAAATGTCTTAGGCTTTTTGGGCTACGTAGTATGTCTGCTACATATTTTTCCTTGTTGCTCTTCATAACCCTTTAAGCATATGCAAACCATTCTTGACCATGTATAAACAGGCCCTTGCGGGGGGTGGGGATGGCCAGGGGGCATGGGGTGTGGTTTACTGATGATCCCTCCTCTGCCACAAGTCTGGCCTTTGCCAAGTTAATCTTCCTGTGCCTTTATTTTCTCTTATTTGTTTCTTATAAGATGAAGATGATCATATTAATACTTCTTACCATACAGGGCTTTTATAAGGATTAGGGAGCTAAGGTATAAAAAAGGGTTTATTGCAATGCCTGGGACATAGCTATAATTTATTTATCATTTACTTTTATTATCAGTTGTACAACCAACTACTAATTGCTGTATTGATAGTCAAGGGGAAACAGTGAGGCAGACCAACAGAGATCTGAGATACTACACACTCTGAAAGCTGATTGCTCAAAGATCCTACTACCATTTCCTCTTGGACTTCTTGCAGAGAAAAATCCTTTGAACTGAAACATATGTACGCCCTGAAATACATCTTGCGTTAGTCCCTTGTAAGGGATCATTGCTTAGCCTCTCCCTTGAGTGGCACTTAGAAACTGCGCTGTGTATAAACCTGGCTGGTTGCTGGGCCCAGCATCCTGGCTGAAGGGGTTGAAATCTGGGCATGCTGGTCACCATTTGCAAGCCATGCTCAGACCCCAATTGTTGGGAAGCCTTGATTGGGAAGGGTGGCCCGGTCTGTGCTGGCGTCAGATAGGATCTGGCCACATTAGAATTGAAACTACCCTGCCTTTTGCAGTCTCATTTTGCCTGATGGCAGGAGTGAAAGTGAGAACCACAGAAAAGCTGCCTGCTGGGTGCCCCACTGTTCCTCGGCTGCAGCATGCCGCTGAGCAGTGAGGTGGAGCTTTCGATTCCACAGCTGTAACAGCAAGACCACTGGCTGTACCTCTGGCATTTCCTCTCTGTGCTGGTGCACAGGGAGAGGCTACCTGGTGACCCCAAGAGAGTCATCTTGTCCCTAACACTGATAATGAAAGCTGGCCATGCTTAAATAAGATGGGGGCTCTCTCTCCCTTCCTTGTCTAATTATCCCTGAGGGGCATCCACTTTCTTGCTCACCTTGCCAGCTGCATGCCCTAATCCTTGCCAGAAGCACATAATGACTTTGTAAGCTCAAGTTACAGACGTACAAAAGTGCTTGATGGTGATAGGACTCCACCCTCCACTTGGGTTTTTGCTGACATTCAGCGAAATATCTTTCTGTCTCCTCCCCACCTTGCAAAACAAGCTTCCTGTTTTGGCCACCATCGGGACTGGACAGCCCCACTACACCTGTATACACAGGTACACACTTCCTTCTCCGTGTTTGCTCAGCTGCTTGTCACCGAGCCAGATTCCCCCTGGGCTTACAGATCCCGGAATCCTAAGGTATCAAACCAGCAAATTAAAAAGAGTTGACATTTTATTTAGAGCTCTGCAAGTGAAAACATGGCTTCTGGTTTATTGTGCTGTAGTTTGCCATGACCCCTTTGCTAACTTTCCTCCTCCTCCACAGCAGAATGGAAGTGAGGAAAGGAAACTGGCTGACCCAGGAGCCGGAGTGAGGCCCGCGGACTCGCGCACGCAGCCTGCACCATGAGGTCGTGTCTGCCTTCCATGCGTTAAGAGCCCAGGGCAGGTGAAGTTGCCGGAGAGCGATGGCTCTGTTTACTCCGTGGAAGTTGTCCTCTCAGAAGCTGGGCTTTTTCCTGGTGACTTTCGGCTTCATTTGGGGTATGATGCTCCTGCATTTTACCATCCAGCAGCGAACTCAGCCTGAAAGCAGCTCCATGCTGCGCGAGCAGATCCTGGACCTCAGCAAAAGGTACATCAAGGCTCTGGCAGAAGAAAACAGGAACGTGGTGGACGGACCATACGCTGGCGTCATGACAGCTTACGGTAAGCGCCACCAGGGCCTCCGCATTGAAGCGTGCAGTGGCCTTCAAAGGACCTCAGAGGCTCCCAGAACTTGGTTTTGTCATGCATTGAATGTCCCTCACCACTGGCTGCATGGGTGGTGAATGACACACAGAGGGGCACTTTTAGAAAGTTAAAGCAATACCTTTTTGGGGACTCTGAGCCCTCGTACACATGCACACTTTCCCCTAGGAGCAGTGGTCAGTGCGGTTAGGGCTCTCCTGGCTGTATTTGCTCCCGCTCCCACTCCCTCAGCCATTTCTGGGACTGTGTGGTCTCATATGGGGTGTGTTCAGGGCATATCAAACATTCTTATTGTCCTTCCCTAAACAAAACTTAATTAAGACTGGTGGGGGTGAGGTGAGACTCCTTAGAGAGTGGGGAGGAATGTTCTATGGAAGCAAATAAATTCAGAGCCAAACATGTGCCTCCCTTCTGCCAATAATATACAGGACGTCGGCACTTATGTGAAGGCTAAGAGCTGTAACCTTTGGCATCTTCAGGTTGTACTGCTCTTGTGTTTTGCTGTTATCTTTAATTGCCCTCACTTTGGAAAAAAATCTTTGTACTTATTGCTTTTTTATCTTAGGTGCCTTAAATTCTTTCTGAAGTTACATAGAGTGAAAAGATACACATATGGAATATAACTTATTTTTCTTTTAGCAAAAGTTATGCTTAATATAGAAAAAGTTGGAAGACGTAGACAAGCAAAATGAAATCACACCTAAGTCTACTACTACAAGCAGTAACCATAATTAACATGTCAGTGTCTATCTTTGATATTTTATATACACACACAATGTATATACACAGACACTTACAAAATTGCAAATGAAATATGCAGATGGCGTCAGACCATGTTTTGGGGAATCTGCATCTCAGCTTTCCTGTGGCCACTGAGTACTCATAGCGGACTTGGTCTGTAGAAGATGACTTGTTATTGGTCAGTGGCAAATCTAGTCATTGAATTGAGGCTTCAGGGGTCTCAGTGTTTGGGACAAATAATATAAATGACATATAAGAATGGGGTTGAAAAAGATGGGTGAGGTAGAGAAAGGTTGGTGTTCCAATCAAGGAATGTGCCCTGAAGTATGTAGAATTCAAATGATGATTCCTGAAAATGTATAGCAACAGGTTCAGTTCAGCATGGGTTGAATTCAAATGCAAGAAATCATATTCTATTATACATATATCCTTTCTTTTTGAAAGGATCCCAAAAACTTGGTTTTCAAAATTCTATATATAAAATAAATATATTTATTATGTATATATTTGTAAGGAGAAGATTGTTACTTCTAAGGAACAATGTGGAAATTCTTTTGCGGTGCTTAGTATTTGCATGATCACACACACCTGCTTTTAATCTATTCAAAGTTTCAAAGTATCTACATATTAGGTTTGAATATGTCTAAATAAAATGCAACCTTTTTTGATGGATTTAAAAAATGAGACTCCATTTTGAGAGCCCTCACTGAAAAACAACTAGGTAATTTTTTCAGAGGGTGGTTTGTTTTGTTTTGTTTTGTTTTTGGAGACAGGGTCTCACTTTGTTGCCCAGGCTAGAATGCGGTGATGTCATCGTAGCTCACTACAACCTCAAACTCCTGTGCTCAAGCCATCCTCCTACCTCAGCCTCCCAAGTAGCTGTGACTACAGGTGTGTGCCACCAGGCCTGGCTAATTTTTCTCTCTTTATAGAGATGTGGGGTCTTGCTTTGTTGCTCAGGCCGTTCTCAGACTCCTGGCCTCAAGGGATCCTCCCTCCTCAGCCTCCCAAAGTGCTAGGACTACAGGTTTGAGCCACCATGCCTGGCCTGGAGGGTGCATTTTAAAGTTACTCGTTAACATCTTCTGTAACATTTCCAGAATAGTATATGTAAAGTATCAGGAAAAAAAATAAAGCCAATTGTCTCCATTGATGTTACCAATGTGTATGATGTGACAGGTAACACAGGTGCTGTTTTAAAGTTTCTGGTTTTATGCATTTCATGTTACAGCTTTGGTATGAAAGGTGAATCACTCAGTAGTTTTTTCCTCTTGTTTATCTCAGTCTCTCAGTCCTTTTCCATGAGCAGGAAGAAGCCACATGGATGGCAGATATGTGGACTTTGAGTTTCTCTAGTTGTTTTGGGTGTCTTTATTGTATACTGCTTAAAATCTCATAGGGAAGCCTTCCTCTACATTCTAAAGGACAGCGATCTGTTCTTAGCTTTTCAGCCTCGCGGAAATATTTTTTTTTAAAAAGTTACCAAAACCCTAAAATAGCATGTTAGAATTTCAACCACCTTGTATGCTAGCAATCATAGGACTTTGCATCTCAAAGAAACTATAGAAATTATTTATTCCAACTTGTTCCTTTTATAGATGAACCTTAGCAAAATAATGTTCTTCTCAACAACAAAGAAACAAACAGGTCACACCAGCCCGTCTGACTCACACTGCTAGTTTTCTCTTTTATCTAATCAACTTAACTTGTCAATCAAAATGGTCTTTGGAGCTGAGTTTCTGAAACATAATTGGACTGTGGATATTTGCTTTGAGGTATTTGGGATCTTCATGTGGTCAGATCCCACTAAGCCAGTGTTTCTTACCTTGTACTATTGATATTTTGGGCTGGGCCAAATGCAGTCCTTGCTGTGGGGGCTTTTCATGCATACCGTGTTTCCCCGAAAATAAGACCTACCCATAAAATAAGCCCCAGCAGGATTTCTAAGCATTTGTGCAATAGAAGCCCTACCCCGAAAATAAGACCTAGTGATGGGTGTGGCTA
>CAUYPO010111194.1:0-13908 GCA_963574435.1 Cheirogaleus major
GCCAGCATTTGTTGTTTTGGGATTTTTTGATACAGGCCATTCTCGCTGGGGTTAGGTGGTATCTCATTGTGGTTTTGATTTGCATTTCTCTGATGATTAGAGATGTTGAGCATTTTTTTTTATATGTTTGCAGGCCATTCTGTCTTCTTTGGAGAAGTTTCTGTTCATTTCCGTTGCCCATTTCTTGATGGGATTGTTTGATTTTTTCTTGTTAATTCTTTTAAGTTCTAGATGGATTCTTGTTATTAGACCTTTATCAGAAGTGTAGACAGCAAATGTTTTCTCCCATTCTGTGGGTTGTCTGTTTGCTCTACTGATAGTTTCCTTGGCTGTGCAGAAACTTTTAAATTTGATCAGATCCCATTTGTTTATTTTTGCTTCTGTGGCAATTGCCTTGGGGGTCTTCTTCAAAAATTCTTTGCCTAGACCAATGTCTGATAGGGTTTTCCCCACATCTTCTTCTAGGGTTCTTAAGGTTTCATGTCTTAGGTTTAAATCTGTTAGCCATCTTGAGTGAATCTTTGTGAGAGGTGAGAGGTAGGGATCCTGGTTCAATCTTCTGCATGTAGCTAACCAGTTTTCCTGGCACCATTTATTGAAGAGGGATTCTCTTCCCCATTGTATATTTTTGTCTGGTTTATCAAAGATTAGGTTACCGTATACTGAAGGTTTCATCTCTGTTATCTCAGATCTATTCCAGATATTGATGCTTCTGTTCTTGTGCCAGTACCAGGCCGATTTAACTATTATTGCTTTTGGTATTTCTTTTAAAAATAAAGTATCCTAGTATATCCCGTTTTTATTTTATTATTTTATTTTTTTTGAGATGGAGTCTCGCTCTGTCACCTGGGCTAGAGTGCCGTGGTATCAGCCTAGCTCACAGCAACCTCAAACTCCTGACCTCAAGCTATCCTCCCACCTAGGCCTCCTAGAGTGCTAGGATTTACAGGCATGAGCTGCCTCGCCCAGCCTATCTCGACTTTAATTAAAGGAAGAAATTAGTTTGACTGTTATAATATTTAGATAGTTATATTTTCAAGGAAGGAGCATAATTGACTCAAGTTTTGTTCTTTTATCAGTCATACCTGAAGAGATCCTCTCTGCTAAATTTATGTACTCATAATAAATATAAGAAGAGTGCTTTTCAGCTTTATCAGCAAAATTTTCACTTGTAAAGTACTCTTTACCACAGTTTTTTAAGGAAGAGGGTGGGTACGTGTTATTTTCCCTGTTAAGACACTGAGCCTCAGTGAGGAAGTGACTTGCTGAAGAGGTGGTGCGTGGTGGAGCCTGGACTCAAAGGCCAACCCATGGACCTCAGATCTAGCACAGTTTCCCCATACCACATTAGTGGTGGCTATTAGAATCGCAGACATAGCTCCCTGGAGGAAATATAGGCATGTGTCTCTTAAGGATGGGAGAATGTTCTGAGAAATGCATTGTTAGGCAATTTCGTCTTAGGCAAAGGTCATACGGTGTACTTACACAAACCCAGATGGAATAGTCTACTGCAAACCTAGGCTATATGGTATAGCCTGTTGCTCCTAGGCTACAAACCTGTGCAGCATGTTCCTGTACTGAATACTGGAGGCAGTTGTAACACAATGGTAAGTATCTGTGTATCTAACTTATCTAAACATAGAAAAGGTACAGTAAAAATATGGTATAAAAGATTTTTTAAAAAGGTACACCTGTATAGGGCACTTATGATAAATAGAGCTTACAGACTGGAAGTTGCTCTAGGTGAGTGAACGAGTGAATATGAAGGCCTAGGGACAGTACTGTACACTACTATAGACTTCTAAACACTGTACACTTGGGCTATACTAAATTTACATAACATTTTTCTTTCTTTAATGAATTAACCTTAGCTTACGGTAACTTTTTTACTTTATAAACTTTTTAATATTCTTAACTTTTTGACTCTTTTGTAATAACACTTAACTTAACACACAAACACTGTAGAGCTGTACAAAATTTTTTTCTTTCTTTACATCCTTATTCTATAAGCTTTTTTCTATTTAAATTTTTTTTTTTTTTTTTTTTACATTTTAAACTTTTTTGTTGAAAGCTCAGACACATACACACGCATTAGCCTAGGCCTACACCAGGTCAGGATCATCGATATCACTGTCTTCCACCTTCACATCTTTCCCCACTGTGAAGTCTTCAGGGGCAATAACATGCATGGAGCTGTCATCTCCTAAGACAACAATGCCGCCTTCTGGAGAGTTCCTGAAGGACCTCCCTGAGGTTGTCTTACAGTTAACGTTTTCTTTTACAAGTAGAAAGAGCCCACTCTAAGATAATGATAAAAAGTATGTTATCATAAATACAGAAACCAGTAACATAGTCACTTGTCATTATCAAGTATTAGGTACTGTACATAACGGTGTATGCTATGTTTTATATCACTGGCGGTGCAGTAGGTTTATTTACACCAGTGTCACCACAAATGTGTGCAAGTTGTGTGTTGCACTACAATTTATGACGGCTACAGCATCACTTGGCCATAGGAATTTTTCAGTTCCATTATAATCTTATGGGACCACTGTCATATATGCAGTCCATCATTGACCAAAATGTCGTTATGCAGTGCATGATTGTATTAATAATTAGCTTCCAAGCTACTAGTTAAACCTTTCAGAAAACAAATAACGGCAGGTCCCAAAACAGCAAAAATAGAGATATCTTTTATATTAGGCTTTGGAAAATATACTTGAACTTACAAGTGAAGTAATGAAATGACCAATTGGCTAAAGTATATAGTAAAGCTGTATGTAAAATAAGTTATTTTCGAATTATCTTTGGGAAATGAAGCATGCATCATAACTAATTTTGCCTAATAAACAAGGCTTACTCCTTTGTCCAAACAACTATTTTGAGTGCTAATCTTTGGAAAGATTTATATACTTTTCCACTTGTCTTAAACAAAGGAGTAGGAACAGTGATTATTGTTAAATACATGACTAATATTTAGAACAAATGTTCCTTAGGTAAATAACTCCAGACTGCTGTGCATTTGTAATTCTTTATAACTACTTCTTAAAGGGTTTTTGTTTGTATGTATGTATTCTCCCCTGCTAAAAGAATATTACCCATAATTTCCTTCTATTGCTGACTTGCTATTATTTAACAATCCCTTTTCCTTTAATTTGTCATCTTTTAATCTGCTTTGGTCTGAACCAAGTCACTGCTTTGGACTGAACCAAGTCATTAAAAGTATGTATAAAATAAGGAAAACATTTCCATAAAAGAGATAGGAGAAATTTCTTCGTCAAGGGCATATGCTTTATAACTTTGACATTGACATGTACTTTTCATTGCTCAAACACATTTTTCCCTATTCTCTGTTCTTCAATTATGTTCAGATAGTTGAAATTGCCAGATAATTGTCAAACTATACAAAATCTTGATTCTAAGTATAGATATTAGAAAATAGAAAATGTTATTAACTTGTCAAGACTGTGCTCATCTATTTCTGGCTTATTGTTTTTTCTTAGATTTTCTTAATGACCTGAATTTGATGTATTTAAATATTTGAAAATAAAGTTTTAAAATTCTGTACTTGATTTTAATTATGATTATTTCTGATCTTTAAAAAAATTTTCAGGCTGGGCATGGTGGCTCATGCTTGTAATCCTAGCACTCTGGGAAGTCGAGGTGGGAGGATCACTCAAAGTCAGGAGTTCAAAACCAGCCTGAGCAAGAGCAAGACCCTGTCTCTACTAAAAATAGAAAGAAATTAATTGGCCAACTAAAAATGTAGAAAAAATTAGCCGGGCAGGGTGGCGCATGCTTGTAGTCCCAGCTACTCGGGAGGCTGAGGCAGGAGGATTGCTTGAGCCCAGGAGTTTGAGGTTGCTGTGAGCTAGGCTGACGCCACTGCACTCTAGCCCGGGCAACAGAGTGAGACTCTGTCTCAAAAAAAAAATTTTTTTTCTTATTGAGGTAAAATTCACATAACATAAAATTAACCATTTTAAAGTAAACAATTCAGTTGCCTTTAGTACATTCACAATACCACCTCTGTCTAGTTCCAGAACATTTTGATCACCCCCAAAGGAAACTCCGCACCCATTAAGCAGTCACTCTCCGTTCCTCCCTGCCCCTAGCAACCACCAGTTTGCTTTCTTTCTGTCTCTATGGATTTATCTATTCTGGATATTTCATGTAAATGGAATTATATGACCTTTTGTGTCTCGCGTTTTCTTAGCATCATGTTTTTGGGGTGCATCCACATTGTAGCATGTGTTAGTACTTTATTCCTTTTTAGGGCTAAATATTCCATTGTATGTATAAACCACAAACTTGTTTATCCATTCATCTGTCGAGGGACATTTGGGTTGTTTTCACCTTTTGGCTATTGCAAATAGTCTTGCTGTGAACATGCATGTACGTGTATTTGTTTGAGCACCTGTTTCCAATTCTACTGGGTATGTACCTAAGAGTGGAATTGCTGGGTCACATGGTGATTCTATGTTTAACTTTTTAAGGACCTGTGAAACTTTTCCACAGAAGCTGAACCATTTTCCATTCCCACCAGCAACATATAAGGGTTCCAATTTCTCCTCACCAACACTTATTTTCTATTTTTTAAATTATAACCTAGTTGGTGTGAAGTGGTATCTCATTGTGGTTTTGAGTTGCATTTCCCTAATAACTAATGATGTTGAGCACCTTTTCATATGGTTATTGGCCATTTGTATATCTTCTTCTGAGAAATGTCTATTTAAATCCTTTGCTCATTTTAAAATCTGGTTATGTCTTTTTGTAAGAGTTCTTTATGTATTCCAAATACTTTATGTATTCCAAATAAAATCCTATATTAGCTACATTATCTGTGAATATTTTCGCCTATTCTGTAGGTTATCTTTTTACTTTCTTGATACGGTTCTTTGCACAAAGTTTTAAATTTTGATCAAGTAAACTTACCTTTTTTTTTTTTTTTTGCTCATACTTTTAGTGTCGTATCCAAGCATCCATTCTCAAATTCAAGATCATGAAGATTTACTCCAGTGTTTTCTTCTAAGGAGTTTTATGGTTCAATTCTTATAATTAGGTTGTTAATCTAATTTGTATTAATTTTTGTGTACGATGTTAGGCAGGGATCCAACTTTCATTCTTTTGGATATGGATCTCAGCACCATTTGTTAAAAAGACTATTCTTTCCCTACTGAATGGTCTTGGCACCCTTGTTGAAAATGAGTTGACTATAGATGCATGGGTTCATTTCTGGACTCTCAGCTCTGTTCTTTTGGTCTCTGTGTCTCTCATTATCCTGGCACCACACTGTGTGGATTACTGTAGCTTTGTAGTAAGTTTTGAAATGAAGTATGAGTCTTCCAACTTTGTTCTTCTTTTTCAATATTGTTTTTGGGTCTTTGGGGCCCCTTGTAGTTCCATATGAATTTGAGGATTTTCTTTTCCATTTCTGTGAAAAATCCTATTGAGATTGTGATAGGTTGATAGTATTTCATTTGTTGTTGTTGTTGTTTTTTCTTCTTGTTCTTTTTTTCCAGACACGGCCTCTCACTCTACCGTTGAGTCTGGAATGCAGTGGTGCAGTCATAGCCCACTGCAACCTCCAACTCTTATGCTCAAGTGTTCCTCCCACCTCCACATCCTGACTGGTTGGGACTATATGTGTGTGCCACTGAGCCTGGCTAATTTAAAAATTTTTTTTGTAGAGACAGGCTCTTGCTGTGTTGCCCAGGCTGATCTTGAACTCCTGGGCTCAAGTAATCCTCCTACCTTGCCTCCCAAAGCATTGGGATTACAGGCGTGAGCCACTGTGCCAGGCCAGGTCTTGCATTTGAATCTGTAGATCACTTTGGGTAGTACTGCCATCTTAAAAATATTAAGTCTTCCAATCCATGAACACAAGATATCTTTCCATTTACTTAGATCTTCCTTAATTACTTTTAGCAATGATATGTAGTATCCAGTATGCAAGTCTTTTCACCTTCTTGGTTAAATTTATTCCTACATATTTTATTCTTTTGAATGTTATTACGAATGGAATTGCTTTCTTAATTTCCTTTTTTTGACATGTCTATTGCTGGTGTATAGAATCACTGCTAATTTTTGCATGTTGATCTTATACCCTGCAACTTTGCTGAATTTGTTACCTCTAATAGTTTCTGTTTGTGTGTGGATTTGGGGTATTTTCTATATATAGGATTATGTCATCTGTGCATAAAGATAGTTTTACTTCTTCCTTTCCAGTTTGGATGCCTTTCATTTTTCTTGCCTAGTTGCTCTGGCTAGACCTTCCAGTACAATGTTGAATAACAGTGGTGAACATGGGCATCCTTGTCTTGTACCTGCCCTTAGGGTGAAAGCTGTCAGTCTTCAACCATGGAGTATGATGTTAGCTGTTGGTTTTTCATAAATGCTCTTTATCATGTTGAAAATCTCTCTTCTATTCCTAGTTTTCTGGATTTTTTTTTTTTTATCATGAAATGGTGTTGGATTTTGTCAGATATTTTTTCTGTGTCAATGGTCACTTTTTTTTTGTATTAATAATACACTATATTACATTGATCTTTTTACTGTATGTTTAGCCATGAGGTGACTCTCACGTGGTCATGGGTATAATCCTTTTAATGTGCTGTTGGACTTGGTTTCTTAATATTTGCTAAGAATTTTTGCATCTATATTTATAAGGGATATTGTAGTTTTCTTTCTTTCTTTCTTTTTTTTTTTGAGACAAGTCTTGCTCTGACACCCGGGCTAGAGTACAGTGGTGTCATCATAACTCACAACAACCTCAAACTCCTGGCTCAAGTGATCCTCCTGCCTTAGCCTCCCAAGTAGCTGGGACTACAGGTGTGCACCACCACGACCAGCTGATTTTTTTCTATTTTTAGTAGAGACAGGGTCTTGCTCTTGCTCAGGCTTAACCCAAACTCCTGATCTCAAGCAAGCCTCCTGCCTCGGCCTCACAGAGTGCTAGGATTACAAGCAGAGCCACTGCACTGGCCTCTTTGTTTGTTTTTGAATGGATTTTATATTATATTGGAAAGTTAATTATCTAGCACAGCCTCTCAAGATTGTTATCTAAGACAAACCAAAAAAATGGACTTATGCAGAAAAATGTTTGTCTGATGAGAATTTGATGACAATATTTTGTTGCTTTAACACTACTTACCCATCTAAGAAACAAACCATATTATAGTTATAAAATTTTGTGGAATCAGGTATCAGGTGTTGCTTGATTATGTGTGTTTAGAAATTCAAAGACTGCATTGAATCAAAGGATTATAATGTTAGGAGATTTTAGTTACCCACATGTGTATAAACATTTTTAGCAGCAGTTTAAGAAAAACAATATCTCCTTGGAAGTATTTAATAAGATATAAATTTAACTTTTGGCTAGCCTTAATTACTTCTTAAGCTAGAACTTGAGCACAGGGACAAATCCTAAAGCAAACACTTCATAACATAAAATGAGTCAATGTTCAAACATTCAAAATTTTAGACTCTCCTATATTTAAAAGAGGTAATCCACAAATATTTTACAAATACACCATTCTTTTCAGCTGTTTGTACAATTAGATAAAGTCCTTGCAACTCTTTTATAAGATATATAATTTGTGAAAAACTATGATGCAATTTCACAAATGTATTTACCCATTTCTATTTGATTTTCTATACATGTGTGGCATGAGTAATAGATGCATTAATAAACTTAGCACACTTAAAAAGTTTTTCTTTCAGAATGTGCCTTTTTTTAGAATACTAGCAGATTCAGCAGGTATTTTCTTATAATTATAATCCATTCACAAAAGGTACAACCACAAATTATACAATAAGCCTATCATTTTATAATTCTGTTTAAAGTTTTGCATTTGGAACAGTGCAGTCCAACTGTACTTAAAGGGAAAAGTAATATATACAAAGGATATTTTTAAGACCTTTTCTTTTTTGTTAAAAGTAACGATGTATTATTGGGACCAAAACAGTTTTAGATTCTAAAGGACAACTACCCTGGCAAAAAGTAAACGTTTGTGGAATTACATGCATAGAAGTAGTATGCTAATAGACCAAACATGGTATGTTCAGTCTGAAACTTGTGTTCTAAGATGGAATACAAAACAAACATACAAGTAACAGAAATGTACTGTGTTGCAATCAATCCAAATAAATGTAGTTAATTAGAAAAGTTTTTTCGGGGGAGGGATCAATAATTGATTTTGTTGATGTTTGGCAAAATGGGTGAAATTAAATAATCTTTTAAAAATTAGTATTAAAATGCATTCACATTGTTTTCCCTCATTTAGTCCTCATGATGGAGTTGTGAGGGAGGTATTACCTTATTTTTCATTGGGAAAATCAAACTGGACCAATTGACTTTTCCAGTTCACAGCTAGTAAGTAATTTGCCTAATTGCTCGGGCTAGAAGTTTACAATCTCTTTCTATTAAACCATATTTTTCTTTTCTGTAAATTACAGTTTAAAAAAAGAAAAGAACAGTAGTTATTTTCCCTAAATATGATACATATTCTACCTTTACAGATAACATGCAATTGATTTTATAAACGTAATGATGACTTCAGAATGTAATTAACAGTAGGACTTGGACTTTCAGATATATTTATTTTAAAGTGTGTTTGTATTTTCAAAAATTTGATTTCCATGTAGCTTTTCAAGGATAGATCTTTGTTTTATTTTTTTCAAGGATAGATTTTTGTTGTTTGTTTTTGTTCTCATAACAATGTTTCTATGATAGATTGTTTATATAGCTTTCTCCTGTCCAACTTTGGAGGGGCAGTGTGGTGTAGTACAGTGGTCTTTAAACTTTAATGGGCACAAGCATTACCTAGGAGTTTAATGGTTCTTTAGGGCCCATGAATCTCTCTAGGTAACTCTGGTAGAGGTGGTCCAGGGATAATACTTGGAGAAACACTGGCTTTGGGATTTAACACAAATAAAAATACCTACTTAGTAAGTTAATGGTGGTGATTTAATCTTTGATCTTTCTACAGTTCTTGAAATAGAACTTGGTACATAGTAAATGTTCAAAATATTCCATTCATACGTGATGACTTGAGTGGCAACTAAGAAACAAGAGAATATTCATTCTTTTCATTAAACAAAATTTACTGAACTCCACAGTATTCTAGGAGTTTGTGGATATAAAGGGAAATTGGACACACATTCCTCACTCTTGTTGAATTTATTTGATAGACTCATTTTAAAGGTATAGTTCTTCTCTTGTAAAAAAAATTATAAG
This sequence comes from Cheirogaleus major, assembly GCA_963574435.1. NCBI lineage: Eukaryota > Metazoa > Chordata > Mammalia > Primates > Cheirogaleidae > Cheirogaleus > Cheirogaleus major. Next base: position 9,239 of record CAUYPO010111194.1, read on the forward strand.
ATAAAATTAATATTGAGAGTATGTTTGTATAATCTTTTCCCTTGCAAATTAAAATTCTATTTTTTATTTGAGGATTACTGGTCAAAGAAATGGCAAGAGTATTATTTCTCAGTTTTATTTTTGCTCTAAAGCTATATTATCCAATACAATAGCCACTAGATACTTGCAGCTCTTTAAGTCAATTAAAATTGAATAATATAAAAAATACAGTTCCTCAGTGGCACTAGATACATTTCAGGTGCTCAGTAGCCACATGGGGCTAGTGACTGCTTTATTGGACAGTGCAGATATAGATCATTTCCATCATTGCACAAAGTTCTATTGGACAGTGTTGCTTTAAAATCCAAAACTACAGAGCAGTGATTTTCCAATTGCGTGGATCTGTAAATTTATTTTGAAATTTTGAGGTAAGTATTAGCAGTGGCCTGAGGCTGTCGTTTCAACTCCTAAGTGCATTAATACCCTTTCAGGTTGACCAGGCCCAGGGCTAGTATTGATTTACCTTAAAAGTTTCATTACGCAGCAAGTGAGATCTAAATGCTAATAACTGGATATTTTTTTTAAACCTCTGAGTAATACACTTATGTTATCTTACTGCATTAGTCATAGCTTTTATCATGTTTGTTTGTGCGTGTGTGTGTGTGTGTGTGTGTGTGTGTGTCTGGGCATAGGGGGAGAGAGAATGAATTCACCTCTACAGTATTATAGTTCCTTTAAATTTGTGTCTAATGAAATTTGGGGGGCAGAGTGGCAAGGAAGAGTTACAGATGTATTTGTACTAGAGATTTATAGTATTTACATGAGATAATTTATTTATAGAAGCCCAAATTAGCCAGGTGTGGTAGCTCACACTTGTAATCCTAGCACTTTGGGAGGCCGAGGCAGGAGGATTGCTTGAGGCCAGGAGTTTAGACCTGCCTAGACAAAATAGCCAGGAAAAAAAAAAAAAAAAAAGCCAGGTATGGTGTTTGCTTTTAGTCCCAGCTGCTTAGGAGACTGAGGCGAGAGGACTGCTTGAGCCCAGGAGTTCGAGGTTGCAGTGAGCTGTTGTAGCACCACTGCATTCCGGCTTGGGCAACAGAGCGAGACCCCTGTCTCTAGTAAAAAGTTGATTTCATAGTATTTAGTCAGAATTCTACTGGGTAGGAACCCAGTTATGCTTATTTTAAAATATTGATTATGATAAATTTAGTATTTTAGTATTAATAACCAAAAAACTAAGAATATTTTTTCAGTATTTTTTTGGTTTTGTTAAAGCCTGTATGTAAAATTCAGTAGCACCCACTACATTTTGATGTCCAGGCCTTAGAATGCGGTTTTTTGTGCAGAGTTCAAGGAATGATATGCAAGTGTCATTGACTTTTTGCCTCTATTTCCTGTACATGAGTATCTAGATGAAGATAGATCTTGCCTCTTTTTTTCCTTTCGGTTCTTACTATTGTTCCTTTCTGAGAAGAGAGGCAATAGAAGACTGTTGTCACTGGATTCCAGGTCATGGGTTAGTGCAATGGAAGTCATTGAAATCCTTTTGTACATTACTGTCATCTTCAGTGACCCTCTGTCTTTCCAGGTCACTTACTTCAGCCTCTGGTACCACAATAAGCAAAATCAGCGCCGGTGGGTAGATTTGGAAAAACCTCTGAAGAAGCAGCTGGACAAATATGCATTGGAACCTACCGTCTATTTTGGAGTGGTGTTTTATGTGCCTTCAGTGTCGCAGCTGCAGCAGGAGATTACCAGGTGAGAAATTATATGCTGTTTGTTTTTAGGAAATAATCTAGTGAGATTAAAAAAGTGAAACTAAGGTCAAAGTCAAGAGGTAAAAGTCTGAAACTTTGCCCTCCCGCCCCACATTTTTACTACCTTATTACAAGGAGGTTCTGGTATGTGGCACGTCAAAGTGTTTTACTGCATGTCAGATGAGTTATGGGTTCATTAGGCACAAAAGAATCATTAAAAGGAAAAATGATGTTTTTACCCTGGCTGTAAACTCTTCTTGTAGTGATGTCACCTGCCGTGTTTTATTGTTTTGTTTCTGGTCCTTTGTAACAAGGAAATGAGAGAGGAGATTAAAAATTAAAGTCATAAAATCTGGTCATTCCTCAAGGAAATGTGCCAAAAGGTTCTTAGATTTCTCTGACTCCAGTAGCTATAATCTGTGGACAGGTAGGAGAGGAAATTTGTAGGGGAGAGAAAGCAGAGAAGGAGAGAGAGGGAAGTGTTTAGGATCAGAAAATTTTGTCTAGTAAGTGCCCTTAACAGGGACAAAAAGCAGAAAGGGAAGATGATACTAAGGAGCAGGATAGAGGAACTAAATGTTCTCCCCACCCACCCCCACTCTCCAAGACAAAACAAAAAACAGTGCAATAAAATTTGAATTCTTGAACCTGCCTTTCAAAGTTCTCCGAAATAGTCATCACCTTATCTTTTTAACCCTATTTAATGTTACTTTTGAGCCAAGCTGGACTACTTCCAGGCCCTGGATGTGCCACATGCTTTTTTGTCTTTTTGTCCTAGATCTTTCCCATGTGTTTATTTACTGGAATCCTGTTCATCTTCTGAGTTGTAGTTCAGAAGGTACCTTTTCCACGAAGCATCTGTGACTTCCAGGCTGGAATGAGGTTTACCTTCTCCAAACTGTCCTAGAATTAGCTTGCACCTGTGTTAAGATGGCCTTTGTCATAGCCTCTCATTATGGTTGTGTACATCTCTTATCTTTTCCCTCGATTTTAAATCCATGTTTTCTTTAGCTTTACTTTTCTCATGCTATCTAACATAATGCCCTGCAGATAGTAAGAACCTGGTACTGCCCCATGTTTGTGGAATGCTGTTTGAGCCTGCTGGTTACTTATTAGAAGAGGACGGAAAACCAAAGCAGCAAGGATCAGGTGGTAGGGATAAGCACAAAGTGACTGAAGTAAGTCTGAAGTATAAACATAGAAGAGAGAAGTGGAAGCTAGAAGGAAAAACCCTGAACTAATCACTTCAACTCATTTAAACATTTTGTAAAGATAATGATATTGATTTAAGAACTATGTTGGCCACAGTGGGAGGTGAATACACAAGTCAGTACGTTTTAATCTTACCCAGGAGGAATTGCTCATAGTCTGGTGGAACTGGCAGTTCATATACATAAATAATTATAGTATCCTATGATAATAAATGCTTTCATTATTAATAAAGCTCTGGATTCCTAGGGATAAGTACAAGGGTAACCTGAACAGGAAAGGTAAAGAAGCTGATTTTTTTTTTTGATAGTCTGGCTCTGTTGCCCTGGGCTAGAGTACTGTAGCATCAGCCCAGCTTACAGCAACCTCAAACTCCTGGGCTCAAGTGATCCTCCTGCCTCAGCCTCCTGAGTAGCTGGGACTATAGGCGAGCACCACCAAGCTTGGCTAGTTTTTTCTATTTTTAACAAAGATGGGGTCTTGCTTCTTGCTCAGGCTGGTCTGGAACTCCTGACTTCAAGTGATCCTCCCGCTTCGGCCTCCAAGAGTGCTGAGATTACAGGCATGAACCACCATGCTACAAGAAGCTGATTTTTTTGATTGACTTTAGAAGGAATTTTCTAGAGGGAATAGTTTGTGCAAAGCAGGGGTAATAAAATGACTGTGTGTGTTCAGGGAGTTTCAGATATTACCTAGAGAGGGGAGAGGAAGTTTAAAAAATAGGCATTAGTAATAAAGTCATAGGACAATGAGGAAGACATTTTTGAATTTTAGTGGAATGGAATGATCAAATTTGATTTTATGAAGAACAGCTATCATGGGAAGATCTTAGAGGTGGCAAGACTATAGGCAGGAGACCAGTTAGGAATGTCTGTGCCATAATCTAGGCATTAGTCTGGAATGTAGACCCGAGCAAAGGCATTAGCCAGGTTCAGAGACAATAGGCTTACTAGATTCAGTCACAGGATTGCTCATTGATTAGGTGTAGAAGAACCTGACAGAGAGGTTGTGTCAGTAAGGATTAAGTATGGCTATATATAACAATGAAACTCTAAGTATTGTTGACTTACATAAGAGAAGTCCAGAGGTCAGCCATGCAGAGCTTGTATAACAACTCCTCGAAGTCTTCAGGGACCCTTGTTCTTTCTCTTACTGTTCCATCACCCCATCTTCAATTCATTAGGTTACCTCGTAGTCCAGGGTATCTAGAGATGTTCTAGCTGTCACGTCCATAGAATCCGAAAGCAGATCAGTGGTTTCCTGGGAAGGGAGAAGTAGGAGAGAAGGATATGAGGATATAAGGAAACTTTTACATGTGATCGGTATGTTCCTTATCTTGTGGTGGTGGTGGTTTCATGGATATATTCATATGTCAAGATTACATACTTTAAATTAGAGCAGTTTATTGTATCTCAATGATAACCTAAAAAATGCTGTTATAAAACCATTCAAAGATATTTTAAGAAAATAACAATCTGAATAACGTATCTTCAGAGAGTGAAGATTTGTCAGAAAAATGTGGCCACAAAGCAGCAGAAACCTGCCAGCCAATATTATAAAAATGAACTAAAGCAAATTAAGAAATAACATGATATGAAAGAACCCTTTAAATCTGAATTAGAAAAGCTTTGGAATAATTTGGCTATGCAGTGGGTGAACATGAAAATAAAGAGCTGAGAAAAGAATTAGAGATTAATTTTAAAGTGATAGAAATTATAAAAG
>CAUYPO010111195.1:0-31193 GCA_963574435.1 Cheirogaleus major
AACACTCTTACACTGCTGATGGGACTGCAAATTAGTGCAACTTTTGTGGAAAAGAATTTGGAGATACCTCAAACAGCTAAAAATAGAAATACCATTTGACCCAGCAATAGCATTATTAGACATCTACCCAAAAGAGCATAAAACATTCTATTATAAAAACATCTGCACCCAAATGTTTATGGCAAAACAATTCACTATTGCAAGGACATGGAAACAACCCAAGTGTCTGTCAATTCATGAGTGGATTATTAAAATTTGGTATATGTTTACAATGGAATATTATTCAATTCTAAGAAACGACAGTGAGCTGGCACCGCTTATATTATCCTGGATTGAGCTTGAGCCCATTATCCAAAGTGAGGTGACACAAGATCAGAGTAATGGGCTCCACATGTACTTGCCATCAAATTGGTACTGACCGATTATCACTATGGTGCTCAAAGGGTGGTAGTGTTCAGCAGGGATTTGGGGGCTAGGGAGGTAGTCCCAGATCTGAGGGATGTGGTGAACATTGTGGAGGGGAAGGGCATACCTCTAACCCTTGCTAAGGAGAGGCAAAGATATAAAATGTAACCAAAATGTTAAGAAGAAAACATTTATCGGGAGTCGGGTAGATGGGAGGGTGGAGGAGGGGATGGGTATTTACATATATAGTGAGTGCGATGTGCACTGTCTGGAGGGATGGCCATGCTTGAAGCTTTGACTTGAGGGGGAAGGGGAGGCAAGGACAATGTATGTAACCTTAACGTTTGTACCCCCATAATATGCTGAAATAAAAAAAAATAAGAAAAAACAAAATAAAACAAGAAAACAAGCAAAAACAAACACCAAAAAGCCTGTTATGTTGGGAAGGTTGTACATAAAATGGGTGATTAATGGGTTAATTTAAAGCAAATTGGCATCTTCATGATGTTGAGTATTGTAGCCCAAGGTAGGTTTTTACATTAATTCAAGCTTTCAGTTTTGTCCTTCAGTACCACTTACAAGGTTTCTTCATATGGGTTTTCCACATTTGTTTTTTGGTTATGCCTAGGTATGTTTTTAACCTCCATTTTCATTCTTTTTTTCCCCCTATTCTCTTGGTCAGTACCTTTCATATGATGTTAATCATGGTGGTAACATGGGACGACTGGATGTTCTTGTTCTTATATATAGTGTATTCCAATAAGTATGACGCAAAATTTGGGGAAGAGAGAGATGTATTTTTATCATCTTGAGGTATTCATGTATTTTTATTTTATTTCTCTTTTAGATGCCAAAACCAGATTAATAAATTTCTCACACAAAAATGTTAAAAAAATTGTGCATGGCCAAAAATTATATAAAACTCAAAAGATAAATAAAACTCTGGGAAAATTACTCACAACTCACATTGTTGAAAAAAAGCTAATGTCATAAGTTTTTTCTAGAAGTCAATGCTTAAAAAACAAATAACTTAAAAGAAATAAAGAGAAATGTTATAAAAAGAAAACACACCTTTGGCTCTTAAATACATGCAAAGATGCTCAAAAACACTTATAATAAGAGAAATGTTAAACTATATCACAACACCGTAGTTTTTCACTTACACATTGGCATAAGTCAAAATGTTTGTTAAAGTTCCCTGTTGGTAAGGCTGTGGGAAGTAGAAATTATGACATTATGAAAAGCATTTAGCTATATCCATTGAAATTATACATGCAGTACTTCCTAATTCATCAATTTCAATTCTGGCAATTTTTCCTGCAAAAAGATGTATAAGCAGGCTATCCTACCACATTGTTTGTAATAGTTAAAGACTGGAAACAACCTAAGTGTTGATGTTAATTGTCTATATTAAATAACTGGTTAAATAAAATAAGTAATCCTATACAATGGAATACTATGTAACTCTAAAAGATAGGCAAACTCACTGCACATAACTATATGAAAAAAGGAAAGTTTCAAAGCAGTGTGCTACATTTTGTTTAGAAAGGGGAGAAATGAGAATACGTTTTTCTATGTGCTTATATGTACATTATAAAATTCTGAAGGAAAATAGCAAGAAATTCATGACGATGGTTACTTTCATGGGTGTGGGTATGGTACTGAACAGAGGAGGATTGAAGTAGGAATGAAAGTTTCATTGTATACTTTTTAAATGTACTTTTAAAATTGTTGAGCCATATGAATATATTGTGTACCCAAAATTATATTTCAATATACAAATCTGTTTTGCTACATTTGTTTCTGAGAATACAGAACTAGTAAAAGTTTAGGTTTCTTACCTAGGTCATTCTTAGGCTCTTTTGGCTACATCAAAGCTGAAAAAAATAAGAAATCTAGAAATCATTGCTGAAGTTTCCCAGAAGAGGGTGAATGAGGAAAAACCTATCATAAGATATCATATGAAAATATTTAAAACAGAATTTGGGATTTTCTGTTTTTACGATTCTTTGAAAGAAATCTAATTGAATTTGGAATCATTATATTTTTTCCTACTGATTTTAATTTAATGTAAAATAATGATTTTTATACACCCAGGAATTTTAATAAATTCATAAATATTATTCAAAGTTTTTTTTTTAAATAACCTCCTCTGTCTTAAAAGAATGTGCAGAAGGTAGTTAAGATGCTTTTGGTGGGATTCTTGATGTGTCCTCCAAGGCAAAGTTCCTATGAAGGCCGAGGAAATCCTCAGTTGCCCCATTTCCACCTTGGAGATTGCATTCCTCTGAGAGTACAAGGCCATGGACAGAGAATGCCTCCAAAGGACACAGGGCCTGAGGAAGGACCATGGGTTCAACAGCAGTTCTGGAGCTTGTTCTGATGTGCTAATCCTGTGACTGCTTCTTGGCTTTGCCCATCGCCTTGGCTCCAACTCTTGGCTTAGATCTTGGGCCTTGGCTTGGTTAACTCTGTGACTTCTGGTTCTGAACACTGGCTGTGACCCCAGAATAAATACTTGCAGCAACCTCATTAGAACTTCTGGTCTGTGGTTCTATCTTGGTTTCCTGGCCCTCGGCTGCTTCTCTAATGCCAGCTCACAGGCTTGAGACTTTGTCCAGAACTGTATGAGAAAGAATTTTAGTAAACTGTGGAGGACTGTAAGAGATTAATAACATTATTTTAATATTATGTTAACAATAATATTATTTAACCTTCTGGCAAAGGCAGTCATAAGAAATGCAAGTGTACAGTGATAAGGGGAAGAGATGTTCAAAGTCTTTAAGTACACATGTCAAAGACTAGGCTCTTTGCTCCTGATTCATATTTGAAAGAATTAGCTTATTATATGTACAAAGTATTCAATCCATTTAGAAAAATATTATCTCTTAAAAAAATTTATTTGCTGTAATTTCTTCTTTCTTGTGTTTCAGACCCATATAGCCAGCTGCCTCCTGGCCCCTCCCTGTGGATGCTCATCAGGCAACCAACCTAGCTAGAACGTAGCTAAAAGGGAGCTCACTCTATTCTTTCTCTAGCTCCTGCCCCTCAACCTTCTCTTCCTTCTCTGCTCTCCAGCTCAAAGAATGGCACCACCATCTACGAACTGTCCAAGTCAGAGACCTTGGCTTCAGCCTCAGTTCTCCTGCCCTCACTCCCAACTAACAATAATTTTGTTTCATTTCTTTTGATTTTTTTCTGTATCTCTTCTATTGCAACCAACATCACCTCCTGAAGGGACAACTGCCATTGTCTTTTGGCTAATATTCCTGCTTCCAAATCCTGCCCCCACTGTAGTATTGCTTGGAAAAGAGAGTGATAGAAAACATACTTCTAATCTTATCACTTTTCAGATGCTATTTTTGACCACTTTGAATAATCATTCTTTCATTGCCCATTGGGTTGATAGCTCCTAATCCATCATATTCAAGATTAGACATCAAAACCTTTAAGTGTCTCTTCTTCTTGTTCTCATAGACTTTCACTTCTGGGAAATTGAAGGTCTTACCACATTGTCTTACCATTGCCAGGTTATTTGTCTACCTTTTCCAAAGACTATAAGGTATGTGGGGGTAGGAATAGTATATATTTTGTTAATTGTCATATTCCTAGTCCCTAACATTAGCCAGGAATACGGTATATATTCAATAATTCTATGTTAAATAATTGGTGGAATGATGCATGAACACTTAAAATGAAATGTAAAATAATTCAATTACTAAGACAAGGAAAACATGTTTATTTCTTGAGACTGGTCAGTTGAGTGAAAGAGATCCCTAAAGAACAAAGTATTCAGAGTAAAACACAAAAGAGATTAACAAATATGCAGACAAAGATGAGGACTTTGTTAAATTCTACTTTAAGTAGAAAAAGAGGTTCAAAGAGAAGGATGTGCCCTTTACCTATACTGTTCAAGACACAAAAAGATAGAGAGAAAAAGAAACAGACACCAACATACAAAGATAGGTAGGCTTCTTAGAGTTAGAAACTCTCATTTAGAAAAGATAGTGCAATGGATATCCTTGAAACTTTTTATTACCATAATTCTTTAAATCTTTGATGGAAATAAAAATTAATATTTTATTGAAGTTTTGCAGTAATACACATAAATGAGGTGTTGCCTTTTAACACTTTCTCCATGGATTGCATACAATTATTTAATAGGTTGTGCACAGGAGGCTTCCCCAATGCTAATCCTTTAATAAAGATCTTACTGTCAAACAAGTGTTTGTTTGCATTAATTACTGAGCTCAATATTTTCAAACTAAACTTTGAAACACTGGCAAGAAGGTTAGGTTGCAAAATTTCAATGATTCTGCTTTATTATGATTCATCTTTAGCCAGTTAAGAATTTTCTGTAAGTGAATTAGATATTGTTTGTTCATTTTAAATATTATTCTATTATAAATTTATTATTCCACATAAAATTATTTAACGTTATTTTTCTACTCAAGACCCTTGAGCAAAAAGAATTTGGGTCTTAGCCAATCTTAACTGATCTTAAGCTGTCGAGTAGCCCTGTTAGTTGTTGGGGTTTCAGAAACATGATGGTTGTATAAATACAGCTTTTCTAAACTTAACCTCACTTACTATTAACTTCTTTATTTTTTTCAATGAGGAATATGTAATTTCTATTCTAAGGAAGTTTATACCTCCATCCACAAAGACTTCTCAATAATAAAAGTCTTCTCAATGACTCCTTTTTATAGTTCTTGTTGTATGTCTACATCTAAAGTCATCATTATCAGTGTCACATTATTTAACGAGGTATAGATATTGAAAATATTTCCTTTCAGAGCAGTGAGTAAAGAAGAAACCATTTTTAAAAGTTTGTATTAAAATTGCTTTTCACTTTCTTACTCCCTGCAGGGTAGGGCAGGGTCTCTCAGCCTGGGCACAGTTGCCATTTGGGACTAGATAATTCTTTGTTGTGGAGCTGTAAGATGTTTAGCATCATCCTTTGCCTCTAGACACTAGACAACAGCAGCACCCCCACCCCAACTGTGACAACCACTGAAAGTGTTCAAACACTGTCAAATCTCTCCTAGGAGGTAGCATTGACCTTGGTTGAAAACTATTGCTGTAGGTTTGGGAACTTATTTTTTATAGTTTACTTATAGCCCAGGCTATGTGGTGGCTACTCAAAAATATTTTTTAAGTGAATAAATGTGTCACCAAATATATATATATATGTATATATGTATATATATACATATATATATATATATTTTTTTTTTTTCCAGGGGACTTACTATTTGCTCAGTGTTGTATTAGGTATTGTTTGGTTGACCCAAAAGAAGTGCACAGTTTGGATTTGGCACTAAAGAAGTTTTTAATCAAGTTGGAGAGAGATTGATACTCAAAGAACATGAGAGGCTAATGCAAGACAATATTTTGGCAACAGACTAAAAGGCAGAGTGGTCATATTCCAAAATGTTTGGTACAAGCTACGGTGATGTTATCTATCTTCTGATTTGATGTTTCCATGAAGGTCCTATGACCTGTTTTGACATGCAGGCAGTGGTGAAATGCTCAAAGCTCTCTGCTATAATATGCAAAAACAGAAGGAACAGTAAGAAAATATTCTGTTTAAACAAGCCAGATCGCTTTTCCATGTGATGGCCAAGTCATGCTGGGGAGGAGGTGCTGCATCTGGTTCTGTTAGTACCTGAGCGGTCACCAAAGAGGACAGATGCATGCAGGCATGGCGAGCCCATGGATGATACGTGAGCCTGCACATTTGGAAAGAGGACACACTAATGGAGATCAAACCATATTTTTCTGCTAACATCAGACCATAGCTATTTAATGATTATAAAACTTCCCTAATCTTTAAAAATTTCTAAACATTTATTTTCTTTTATTATGTACAATTCCTGCTACCCTGGAAATGATTCAGGTCACATACTTTTGTGTTATCTAAGTAACACTAAAATACAAAACCAAAAAATCCTTTCTCCAATTTTAGCCATCCTAGTTGGATAGTTTATATCAAATTCTAATTCCCTAGAACTTTTACTGTGATTAATAATGGACTACCTTGATTTGACTAATATGCATTGTATGCCTGTATCAAAACATCACATATACCCTATAGATATATACCACTATTATGTGCCCATAGTAATTAAAAATTAAGAAAATGTATCATTAAAGGAAAAGATATGATACATTTCTATAATATCTTTTTCATATAAAAATATTTCTAAACTAAATAATCTGAAAAATTTCAAAAATCTCATACATTAAATGCACAATATCCTTTTCTTATAATCATAGAGTTCAATAAATAAAAAATACTTTAAGGAACATTAAGTCAATGGAAGTTTACTCTGACTATTCACAGATGTTTTGGTACTCCCACCTTTTGTCTGGGCTCATGGCAGAATTGCACTTCTCTACCAGCTTGAAACAAGGTGTGGTCACATGACATGCTTTAGTCAATGAAACATGAACATGTCTTAGTACTAGGCAAAAGCTTTAAGAAGCAGTGGGTGATTTTCCTATGTCATTTTGACCAGTGGTACTCAAGGTATTGGTAGCTCTGTTGTCTTTAATCTTGGAGTGAAGATGATGGCAAAGTGGGAAAATGACCTCATATGACCTACACAGAACATCTAGAGAGAAGGAGAAATAAATTTTTTTGTTTACACAATTATAAATACACTCAACAAATACAAATATGGCCAGTGAGATTTGGTGATTGTTACCACAGCATAATATAGATCACCCTGTTTAATATAAACTCCGAATTTTCCATTTTCCCAATGAGACACATAAGGCCCAGAGAAGTTAACACACTTCACTGTGGTTGCAAATGGGGTCAGAAGAATCTATTCTACAATCAGTATCAGCTGCATGGAGTAGTATATTCTTTCCATTATACCAATCTTCTCCCAAATTTGGGATTTGTACCAACAGTGAACATGCGGTGATTTTAAATGTGAAATGTCAATATTGCTCTAAATAATAATGAATCACATGGAGAGAAAATTAATTTCTTTTCAATTCTCTTTCATTCCTTCTGATTAGTGAAATAACATTCTCTACTTGGTGCTAGCATATCTATAATTGGAGGTCTTTAACTCCCTTTTAACCATTGCTAATATCATGTTTAAAAAAAAATTAGAGAGCAGAACTCAGGTTCTGAGCCTTTCCTGGGCACCAGATGGCATTTAGTTAGATTGTTTGGTTTTCATTGAGGTTAATTTTACAGTCCCTTCTTTTATGTGGTGCATGATATGCTGGTTTTCCATTGTCATAGTCATATAAAGTTTACTTAAAAATATGTTTGTTTAAAAACCAAAAGTTAAGGAACAATATTAAGTAAATAACAAGCCAGGTGCTATGCAGATATGACAGAATTGTGAAAGTAATGCACAATGGTCAGTGGAATGGAAGTAAACATGAGAATGAGGTGAAAATAACTGAAGTTGGGGAAACAAATTTTACCATGTTGAAGTACTGATTTTATCTCCTCTCTTGTCATTAAATTTAAAAAGAAGGGGATGAGTGCAGTGGCTCACACCTGTAATCCCAGCACTTTGGGAGGCCAATGTGGGATGACCGTTGAAGCCAGGAGTTTGAGAACACCTTGGGCAATATGGTGAGACCCCATCTCACAAAAAATAAAATTAAAAAAAAAATCACCTATGTATGGTGGCATGCACCAGTAGGCCTAGCTACTCAAGAGGCTGGGGTGGGAGGATCTCTTGAGCCCAGGAGGGCATGGTTACAGTGAGCTATGATCTGGCCACTGTATTACAGCCTGGGCAATAAAGCTAGATCCTTTCTCAAAAAAAAAAAGAGGAGAGAGAGAAAGAAAGAAAGAAAGAAAGAAAGAAAGAAAGAAAGAATAAAGAAGTTAATATTCATTTATTCTATTGGTTTCTATTTAATTCTTTTAGCAAAACACATTTCTTTGACATCTACTGAACAGAATTTGCTAAGTCCTGGGTGGAACGGAGATAGGTACAGTTTTATCCCTAATTCTCAAAGACTAAATGTCACATTTATCTAGGAAAAAAATCTCCTGATATAAGGAAAAAAGAAAACATCAGCAATTTTACTGACCTTCTAGGATCTCATCTGAAATTTGTGTACACTTGCAGATTTAATCATCTATTTAAACAATGCTTGTGTGAATTGATTTCAAAAGTATTTTCTATTGTTCTTTTACTCTCTTTAATGTGAAGGTCTCTGAATAGTGTTATCAACTGACATTTCATTGTATGTGTGTAGATAAAATTTATTTTCTCTCAATTAGATAGCAACTTTTTCTTTGTTGGTCTGCTCAGGATAAGGAGCAAGTGAAAGCTTTCCATTTAGATTAGTGAATACATCTTTAGTAAAAATGGAACAAACAATGGTAAAGGAAGAAGAAAGAGGGAACATGATTTTTATTTTTTGAATGACAGTGAAGAATGACATAATTAACTAAAATAGAAGAAGCAGGTTTTGAAGCAATATACTGGGCATAATTTTGAATGGTGATTATATTTAATTTATAGCAAGCAGAGAAGTAAAAATATTGGGCTACATTAATCAACTTTCAAGAGAACCTCAAAATTAAGATTTAGTAAATTTCAACATTATGTAGAACCATGGAAATTTAATATCACCTATTTTTTATTAGTTACATAGCTGTGGTATAATTTATTAGATGCATATGTGTGTATATCAGTTTTGTGTCTCAAGAGCCAAACTCCATTTAAAACCACAATGGCCTTAGAATGTCTTTGTTTTATGCTGTTCTACACTTTACCCCCTGCTACCTTAGCAATCAACGGCTATATAATTGGAGTGGTATATAGCAATGGTTCTTCTAGCATTTTCACCAAACATTTATTGGATGCTATTATATTAAATGTGGTTGGAGAAAGGGCTCATGGATATGCTACTGAATAGTTGTTGCTCTTAAGAAATTTAAAATTTAAATAAACTGATTTTATTTAGGGTTAAGAGGCAAATGCAAACTGCACTAGGATGATCTTGTATTGATTAGCCTGAGATTTATGTTGTAGTTCCTCTTTCATTCTGTTGGAAGATGATAGAGGCAGCGCTGCTATAACACTCCTTTTGAAAACATGAATTTGTTCCAATGTGACCTATATATTAGGGAACAATTTGCATACCATAAATTTTGCACTTGCTTAAGCACAATTGTGTCTCTAAGAAATGCAAGTTGAACAGAGAAAACTGTACTCGGTAGAACTGCACTGCTTGGAAGTACACGAAATGCACACATGCACATATCTCAAACATCTACTGGCTGCCGCCCTGTTCACTGTATGTGTTATGAGCCAAATCCATCTACATCCGGTATTACTACTTTCTGTATAATTTCATATAGCCCTTCTTCTACCTCTTTATGGTAACTCAAGAGCTTTTACCTTTTGGAGGCTTACTTCCACAAGCAAACTTCAGATTTTTTTCCAGGTAAAGTGACATATACTGTAGCATTTATGTTTTTCTGAACCATTTATCATATGTAAAACTATGTTAACATTTTTATTGGGTCTCTAACGTTTTTTTTTTCACTTTGTCATTGACAAAGTTTTTGAGTGTTGCATCCCAGAACCATTTTTTTCCCATGAACCCTATTGTTTTTATTGTATGATTTTGCATATATCCCTTTTGAACAGAATTGAATGTACATATGTCTGCTTATTTTGGTCCAATATCAATATTGATAGTACTTGTGGTGTAAATCTCTGACACTGTGGGAGCTGTATGGAAGCTTAAAATGATACAGAAATAGTTAGAATTTTTGGAACATTGCACTTACCTCTTATAAAAAGAATTCAGACACATCTGTAGTTATGATACTATCTATTTTAAGGAGCAATTGTTTCCCAAATATATAGACAACTATCTCATCTGGGAAGGATAGATCTTTTTGGATAATCAGCAAATTCTCAGTTTAACAGGGCTAATTATTGTCACTTTGTATATTTCCCTTTCCGCAATAAGGGGGAAAGGGAGACAGGGGATGAGGTCCAGTTTCCCAATTTATTCATTTATTTGTATTTTTGGCAAGTATTTATTGAGCATCTACTGTGTATTATGTGCTCTTCTAGAAATGTTAGATAGTATGGTAAGTTAGATAAACCATACCCTTGCCCTCAAAGAGCATGCATTGGCTATCAAAATTACAGATGTGCAACCACATAAGTAATTAAAGAAAATTAATGGTACATTTCTTCCATGAGTTTGACTTGGGAGCAAGTTTGTGGGTGCAATCTTTCAGGATTAATTTTTAGTTTCAATGGACCCTGACAATTTAGATTTAGGTAGTTGTCCTCACAGAAAGGAATACCAAAGACAAATATTCTGCAGAACATATTCTCAAAAAAAATTACTTGTATTGGAACGATCAACAACCTTGACCAGGCCGGGTTGTGACTGTGTGGCCTGGTGCTGTGGCCCAGGGCATGTGGTAGAAAGTTGCAAGAAAGACTGGTTTGCCTTCCAGTGGTTTCTAAATTGAATTAACCAGGCAAACATTTCAACCATTCTCCACCAGTTGAAAACATTAACTATTCACATTAAACTCCTAACATTTTTGACCATGTTTTAGTTCCCAATATAGATTTCGTCGAACTCATTTAGTCTTAGAGTAAGAGGGTTAACTTCTCTCATGTCTTCTAAATATAAACTTGCTTTCTTAGTCGTATTATCCAGGATGGTTGCCAGTCCTCCCTGCCGCCTTCTCTCTTCCTGATTTCCTTTTGTTCTGCAGAGGACTCCGTGCCTTGGGTGAGGTTCTGCACTACAATGGAAGAGGAGGGGGCCTTTGTGGTCTGTTTTGAGCCCTACAAGAATGTATCGGATAAGTTTTACTTTCTTAGAGTGCTATATAGTGATTTTTTTATGTGTCTAAGAAATGGAAACATTTTGTCTCGTATAAAAAAGAAATATTTTTATACTGTGCTCCGCTCACAGACCACATCAGAGGTATTCTAAGAATAGAATAGATCAAATATATTTTATGGAAATATAATGAGAAAAGGATGTGTTCCCAAAACTCACTCTGAACAAAGGAATGCAGCATAGTCAGGAATACTTTAATGCTCCTAACAATTTTCTCATGTGAAAGGCTGAGGAACAGCTCTGGTTTGAAGAAATCTCCCACTTCTCCCCAGGCTCCCTGAACTTGAAATCAGAACTAGGAAATCTATACATTGTGAAAAAGAAAATGTATGGAAAAAGTGAGTTAGGGTATTAACCAAAAATGCATTTTTGAAAGAAGAAAACATCAATATGAAACATTTTGTCATATTTCATTTCATTGATCATATATTTATTTTATGTATTCCAGAATACTGAAGCTTAGAAGTAACTGAATTTCTGGGGATTCGTATTAGATCTGTCAGCTTGTGTTTGAGGGAACTTACTGGGAAACAAAATATATTACAATCATTTGCTTTTATCATACTGTTCTATCATGTATACAGAGAACAGTAAGACTATGTACATTGAACATACCTCTTTTTTGAAAAACAAAGTACATCAATGACTGGACGTAGAGTCAAATAATAATATTTTCACAGCAATAACCTGCAGATGTTCAAGAAAGTGAACTTGCTGGTTTTATACCACTGGCCCAGAGGTATATTTTCTTCAAATCATATTACATAATGAGTTTTAATGATATGTTAGCTTGCTTTTTCAACTTTTTCAGCTGTTATACTAATACATAAGTGTGATTTTGTTGCTTTTCCAACATTCTGTGTTCCAGTTTATATATTCATTTTGATTCTTCTGGTGGATGCAGTGTTGCCATCAAATGTCTGTATTGTCTTGCTGAGTTTATTTGACTTAATAATTTTTCACTTCTGAGATATTCTATATGGGGCAATAATATTCAGCCCCCTTCAACCCTACTTTGCATTTTCTCAGAAAATATACACATTCTCAATAGATTACTGTTTATTTACTGTACATACAATGGTAAAGTCTGAAGGGACTACAGAGTCCCATGAAAGGAAAGTCATCATAATATTTATGCATTAAACACACATATTCATGTGCATATATCTATTTTTTTAAAAACCCAAAATGCATATGCTATCATGGCCCCCAAGGTAGCAATAACATATGCAGAGAAAATTTATGCAGTTCCAGGCTGTGAACAGGATTTCTAAGAGCTACTTCCAGAAAACATTACCCCCCTCCTCGTTCTTCAATCTGTCCTCTTACTTCACTCTGAAGACCTTCTCTTTCTAAATTGACGAGTGAGCTGGGTGAGTTGGTCTAATCATTTAGGTTTGCTGTTTAGTGACTTCTGTGGGGTAATGGAGACATTTATAGAAGGGTGTGTGTGTGTATGTGTGTGTTTGAGTGTGTTGTGTATGTGTTTCTTTGCTTGTTTTATTTTTTCCTTATAAAGAATTTTCAGGATGGATATACTGCTGAAATATGAGGAGTAGCTTTATATTAGGAACTCAGAATAGTTGCATTTTGTCAGCTAAACTTCCCCTAGATATTTTTAACTAGGAAAACAAATAGTAACTATGTGGCACTTAAAAATAATTTTAAAAATTTTCAAAAGATAAATCTAAAAAATTTTACATTTTAAAATTCCCAAAATGAGGAATAAATATTTGCTCTGGAAACCTTACAGCTTTAATTATTTAACAGGAAATGCTGCTGGAAGATTAAAAATGGTAAAAAGCAAATCTTGCTTGGTTTTGAATGACATGTGATCACAATATTTGTGATATAATGTTTACAATATTATGCTATACATTAATATTAATTTACAGTTTGGGATATTTATGTAATCTATACTTGATATGTTATACTTATGAGTTATAAGTATAATATGATAATTATATATTTTAACATAACATTTAAAATATATATTATTTATAACATGCTAACTACACTAAAATTCTGTTATTTGGGGACTTTTTCTTTAAGTTTTCATTGACCATGAGGTTCACTGTAAGAATTATGCATTAGAATATAATGAAATGAAAAAATAAAAAGGATGTACATTGAGGACCCATTTCATAAAGTTATGAATGAAAAATAATTTGTCCATAATGAGTTAGTCCATCCTATTTTTCAACTGATGTTAATTCTTAGTAACATTATTAAAAATACAGTCAAATTTTGCAATTTATAATTTCCTTTCTTTGGGTCGTTGTAAGGTATAGATTTTAATCCAGTCTCATCTGTTTACTCATTTTAGAGTAAACATTTTTTGCAATGGCCTACGAGGCCTTCCAGGATCTGCCTCCTGCCACTCAGACAGCCTCTCCCATGCTCCCCTCCCTGACTCACTCTGCCTCACCACATGGGCTCCCTCTTTGTCCCACCAATACACCATGCAATCTTTGTCCTGCAGTAGGGCATTTGCTCATGTGTTTCCTCTGCCTAGAACATTCTTTCTTAGATATCATCTTGGTTGACTCCCTTATTTCTTCCCATTGTGGATCAATTATCACCTTTTAATACGGTCACCCCTCATCACAGTATTAACCTATCACCCCTTCCTCTTTCTCTCCCACCATCCCAAACCCCCTCTAATGTTTCAACTTTTTTCCCATAGTGCTTTTCACTTTCTAACATACTAAATAGTTTACTTGCTTATTACATTTGCTGTCTGTTATTTCTTAAAGAACGTGCAGTACATGAAGCAGGATTTATTTTATTTGCCAATGTACCCAAGTGCCCTGGTTTGTGCCTGGTACGATACTCACTGAATGAATTGAATGAGTGAATGAATGAATAAATGAATACAATATAGCTCTTTTCAGTGACTGTAATGGTTTCCCAACTCCCCTCATCCCAATTTCTATTCTCTGCATATGCTCCAATGTGTTGGCATTCCTGTAAAACTAGTATTCCACAGTTTTATTGATACAGTTTGATCAATTTGGAGTACAGTGGGAAAAACACTGTAGCAATTTGGGGCACTATACTCTGAGTGATTCTGCCTTCAGGCAGTCATGTTATGTTCTAGACTCACATGGAACTAGTAACTAACTAAAACACTGAAATACACATTTATATGAGCTGCCCTTAAGCTTCATGCTCCCCATTCTGTGCTTGTGTAGTTGGTTTTATGAATATAACTGTTGGAATTTGCATGCACCCATTTCACATTTGATTTTAATATATTTGACATTACAGGTTATTCTCATTCATTCAGTCATTGAATAACTATTAGTTAAATGTCTGCAATGAGCTAGGCATGGATATACAATGATGAACAAGAAAACAAGAATGTTAGTAGCTCTATTGTAACTTACCATCTTGGAGGAGGGGTGGACATTAACATATAATCACAGTGTACGGTAGGAGCTGCGACAGGAGGGTCTTCTACCCTAAGAACGTGTAATAGGCCGGGGTGCAGTGGCTCAGGCCTGCAATCCTAGCACTCTGGGAGGTGAGGCGGGAATATCGCTTGAGCTCAGGAATTTGAGATCAGCCTGAGCAAGAGTGAGCTTCCGTCTCTACAAAAAATAGAAAAATTGGCCAGGCATCATGGCGCATGCCTGTAGTCCCAGCTGCTCAGGAGGCCGAGGCAGGAGGATAGCTTGGCTCCAGGAGTTTCAGTTTGCAGTGAACTATGATTATGCCACTGTACTCTACCCAGGGAGACAGAGCAAGACTCTGTCTGGGAAACAAAGAAAGAAAACAAAACAAAATACAGAATAGGGTGTTGGATCTGTCTCTAAGAAATGACCCCTGGATAGAGAGCTGGAAGATTTAACTAGTGAAAAGGTGAAGGAAGAAGTTCCCACACAGAGATGGCAGAGTGGAGAATGTCCTTAAGGCATAAAGCAGCATGATATACATGAGGGCCTGAAGGAAGACCAAAGTGTCAAAGTCAAGTGTATATAGGGATATGGGGGGAAGTGGGGCACCAGTGGGTAGGGGCCTGACCTGCAGGACCATGAAGCCTGGGTTAATGAGTTTGCTGTCTTAGATTCTCTAAGCTGCATGGCATTTAAAGGTTCTCAGAGGCAAAACTTGTTTTGTCCGCTCTATCAAAAAATTACGCTAATGTGATGTGGTGTTTTAGCTTCCTTACTGAACTTCGAAATTCCATGGAAGACTTATTTCAGTTAAGACGCAATCACAGTCTTCAAGTACATGGACCCAGGAGAATAAGAATATGGAGGTTGGGAAAAGTCTGGTAATAAACAGCTCTTCTTTATCGCCTCTGAGGATAGCACAGGAGGGAGTAGTTTTAAAATGCAGTACAAAGTTGAGAGCCCAGAAGCAGCACATGGTTTCTTTGCTGTCTTGGCTTGTATTTATAGGGTCAGGAAGAGGAGTTGTTACAAACCTTCTTATATTTAAAATTGGATGCTTTTATCAGATGAATTGGGTGAATCCTTGCAAATTCAGAGTTCAAAAAGTATCTTTCTTTTTTAACCTTTCTCATCCTGAACATAAAGGGCAGATATGTAGATTGTCAAACAAATAAAAAATACTAATTACATATTATTTTCATGCAACCTGAATTTACTTTTTCAGTATCCCAAAGTACAAGTCTGGTAATAATTTCCTTATTTCAGTGTATCACTCCACCCTCAGTCAGGGCTTATTAGCAGGAAGTCTACTGTAGGGAGAGAGGTCTCCTTCCATCTACAGAATTGTTCAAGGACCCCATTAGTCTGGCTAATATGAAAGTGGTGGACTTTCGGTGTTCTGCTTCCCAAACTTTGTTGTTGAGAGAACTGGAAATGCTAAGGCTTCTTCCTGCTGTTGGATGGGGCCCCTGTTTCTCTAGACTCTTGCACAGCTCCCAGTGGGGTTGCACGGTGGGGTTCATAGCTGTAGCTATACTACTTCACAAGGATGTACTCAGCCTTTTTCCCCAAGGCAAAACTCCGTACCCTGGGGGCTGGAACATGAAGAGCTTGTGCATTTCTGTATATATTTTATCAGAATCAGTTCTTCCCGTAAATCCTGGAGGCTATCTCATAGAAGTTCTAACCCAAATCTACCCAAACTTCTACCTTGTTCCTGGTGATGTCACTACTGTGGTTATTGGCATCACTTTCTGTCTATAAACTTGGCTCTCAGACAAATTTCTGTAGCTTTGAGTCCTTAGTACTGGGGTCAGGCTCTCTTAGAAGACCCTTGAGCTCCTCCTGCCCTTCACTCCACTCCTACACCAGGGATCTCTTGCCTTCAAGTCACCCAAAGAAAGCAAGCATTTTCTTAATATCCTTCTCATACATTTCAGAATGAAGAGAAGTCCTTCAATGACCCTGAAAGGCTTAAAATCTACTGTATGGTGACACATTTACAACTGATCTAGTAACTGGGAATGAGGGTTCAGTTTGGCTTGCTTATTTTACCAACTCAGGGGAAACAGTCGCCAATTATAGATTGAGATGCAGGAGGGCAAGCATTTTTACCTGTCTGGAACACTGCTATGTCCTCAGATCCCAGGACTGAGCCTGCTATATAGCAGGTGTACATTTATTGGGAATTGACAACTGTAAGGTGATCATTTATGGTCCAATTAATGAGTTTATAACAGAATTGTAGGCACAAAGTACTTCACCAAGAAGAACAATGTGGATATGCCTGTCTGAAAGTTAAAATTTACATCTTTGACACATATTTGGAATAGGAGATACATAAAGATATGACGATAAGACTGGGGTGACAGTCTGAGGCAAAGAACTAAACTTTTTAGAAGCAGATTACAATAAAAATTTTACCTTTATTATTTAATTTTATATTTCACATAAATGAGGAAAGTTCATTTTCAAATTAACATGAAGCAAATAATTTTTTCTCAATTCTTCATACCCATACAAACATTCCTATCACACACCGACACACATACCACAAATATTGCATGTCTTCCACATACAAGTGTATTTATAAATTAAATTACATTACAATTAAGAATAAAAAGTGAAATTTAACAGAATAACTGCCCAAATGTCACTTTAGTTTTTCTTTTATAAATAATAAAGCAATGGTATATTCAGGATAACCATTTATGTACTGTATAGATTTTATATATGTGATTTTATTACACAGAGTGTACAACTTAATTAGGTAATTTGTATCCTAACCTCCAAAGAAGGCACTCTTGTCTTTTGGGTATGTAAGAGAGGATTAAATAAAAAACAACAACAAACAACAAAAACCTACCTAATCATGTAATTATCTATCAAATCAACATATAGGGAACCTAATATAAATCACTAAGATTTCTCATTTAAAGGATTGCATCATCCAATATTCCATTCTAGCACCTTTTCTTCCTTCTGTTGAAAGTCATATATACTTATGGAATCAAGGGGATAAGTACAAACATGTAAATTCTCATATGTCTATCACATAGATTTCAATCCCATCATGCAGTTAACATTGGTAAATATTGAATAGAGGACACTGTTTTTAAATTCAATATATAGCTGACATTCCTTTATCAATTTTTGTTTTATTTCTGAAGTAATATTTAATGACTACATCAACTTCAAATTTCTTGTTTTGTGTTCTTATAAAAATCTGATATTTATTTAAATTAATGTTTATTTATATAATTTAAAGTTTCTTTGTTCAGAGAGCAATTCTTGTTCTAATTCCTAGTCAAAATTTCTAGTTTCCTCTTGTTTGAACAACATCAACTTTAACTTCACTTCTGCATAATTCCTGGGGATTTCTTCTCATCTAAATGATTCCCCAGGATAAACTGTGATGCTTCTTAGTAGGAAAAGAAATATAATTATGATGTTTTTCCTAGGAAGTTCATAATGTAGAAACACCACAATTTACTGTCTTGCAAGCTAGGACTACCTCAAAATGAAATTTTGAAAATATAATAACCATTTAACCCAGAATAGCAGAGGAAATTAAAAATTATATTAGACTACAGTTTTTACTTCTGGGCATTTGGAAAAAAAAGTATTCCAAATTAAGTAAGTTACCTGTTAAAAGGCTACCAGAAAGCCAAGAAAATATGGTTGACATTTTTTAAAGATCCAAAGAGTTTTCTTTATTTTTTAATTGTTAATTGACTGTTCATAATTGTTTAAATTTATGGGGTACAAAATGATGTTATAATTTATAAATATGATGTAGAATAATTATATCAAGTTAGTTAACATATCTATTACTTCAAATATTTACTATTTTTTTGTGGTGAGGATATTTGAAATTTGCTCTGTTAGCAATTTTGAAACATAGAGGAATATTCTACTATCAAGTATATTTACTAGCCTGTGAAACAGAACTCAACAAAAGAAAAAAACCCACATTCCTCCATTCTATGATTTTGTTCCGTTTGACCATTATCTCCTCATTTCCTCTACCTTCTAGTCTCTGCAACCACTATTTGACCCTCTGCTTCTAAGAGTTTGATTATTTTAGGTTCCACATACAAGTGAGAACATGGGATGTTTTTCTTTCTATTCCTGAATTATTTTACATAGCACAGTGTTCTCCAGTTCCATCCATGTTGTCAAAAATAACAGAATTTCATTCTTTTTAAAGGCTGAAGAGTATTCCATTGTGTATATATGTCAGAATGGTCAGAATGGCTTTTATCGAGAAGATGAAAGATAAATGTTGGCAAGGATGTGAAAAAAAGAGAATCCTTGTATACTATTGATGGGCATATAAATTAGTACAGCCATATGGAAAACAGTATGGAGGCTCCTCGTAAAACTAAAATTAGAATTACCATATGATCCAGCAATCCCACTTCTGGGTATTTACCCAAAAGATTTGCCATTAGCTTGTCAAAGAGATGCAGACATCCCCAGGTTTGTTGCAGCATTTTTCACAATAGCTAAGATATGAAATCATCCTAAGTGTCCATCAACAGATGAATGGATAAAGAACGTCCTTCAGAAATATTTACAAACTCCTTTCATGGTTTACCAAATAACCAATCTATTTGGTTTTTGGGTGCCATTTAGCACAGTGCTCAATCTGGTGTTTCTGTTGTCTAAACGTGGTTAGGATCACCATGATTGGTTGAAAATACTTGCTGAATTTGGACTCTGAGGCAATCAGAATATTTTAACTACAAGTGCCTTTTTCATTTTTATTTTGGAAAAAGAAATTAGATACTCAAATTCCAACCATTGTCTTTGAGGTATCTTTTAGAATTTGTTTAATCTGCTCACATCAATTGTGAGCATTTTGGTGGTAAGGTTTATATGTTAACTTTGGATCCCTTAATAGCAGTAAGTACTTTGGTTAAGAACATCTGTATTAAAGTAGATGAAAATAGACTTAACCCCTGGCCCTGTTTTCACTAGCTTTGGGACTGTGGGCAAGTTCTTCAACCTCTCTAAGCCTTTAACTAAGGCTGTAAAATGGAAATACTAGTAGTACTCGGTTATAGGTAGAATTAAATGAGATAATAAACCAATGATAGTACCTAGCATATTGCACATAGCAGATGTTATTGGTAAAAAAAATGTTAGGTATTGTTATATTCATTATTATTTTTCTATTTAATAGAATATTATCTTTTGCTGGCTATCCATAAATATTTGGATGATTGGCTAAGTTGCTTACTTGGGCAAATACAAGATTTGAAGCATAAAGTGAGAAAGGTCCCATGGTATCATTACACCAAATTATTATATCCACATATCCTGGAAATGGGGATATTGACAGGATATTATATAAATATTTTCCAGATATGGCTGAACCATTCAGTTCTTGTTATGTGCTAATTTTGAAGGAGGCTTCGGTCCATCACCATATCCTCCTAAACCAAGTTAAACTCTACAGAGCTTTGGAAGGCAATATGGAATTTTATGATTATTTCATGAGGAGGTTGGACAGATGATTTCTATCTGACAGCACCCAGGGAACATTTGAAAAAAAATGCTCATTTGACATCTCTGTTCTTCCCAGAAAGATAGCTTCCTGGTCTCCTCTTAGTATTGAGCCCCCTTTCTCTCAAATCTACTATCTTGTTATAAAAAAAATCAGGTCTTTCTTCAAGTTCACTTGCCCCTGTCCCTCACAAAGCCTGCAATGAGCTGAACATTCCCCATGTTAGAAAGCTGTTTATAGATTCTGTTATTTTTCCAAGTACGGTCCCTTAAGGGTCTCACACTTCTCTTACGGACACCTTATTCCAAGCAGCTCTGCAAGGTATTATGGGACTCTTTCTCCCACAAAGACCTGGCTCTTCTTGGGAGGAGATTCTAATATTAAGAAAATTGAAATTTCCTCCATGTCATTACTTATACAGGATACTAAGGCTGAAATATTCAGTTCATTTCAATTTGTCTAATACTTACTGAGTGCTTACTCTGTGGAAGCACCAGATAGGTGAAGTGGGAGGACAGAGAGACCAGCAATGTCTGTGTCCTCCTGTCTGTGGAGAGACAGAAATGTGACTGCCTAACACTAACAAAGGGTAGATTTTAAAAAAACACATAAATGAGGTTTGGGCTGATATGTGGATACAGAAGAAGGAAAAAATTAATTTTAACTGGGTGATTTCAGGAAATGATAATTTTGCTTGTCTGAAATTTTATTTCTATCCTACAAAATAGACTGAATTTTGATTTGGGAATATTAGGATAAACATTTAATAAGTTAATTATTGATGAGAGAGAACTGTTTAAGAAAAGGCAAGGCAGTGGGTAAGGGAGTCACATCAAAGGTGCTGTAGGGGTATTGGAGTATGGTTGGTAGGATGGAGAAATGAGAGAGAAATAATGGAAAATAGATCTGGAAAAGAAGCGTTGGGATAAACTCACAGAAGCTTAAGGGAACTGAGTCATGAACAAAAAATATAAAAAGGTTTTGAACAGGACTGATTTGTGGCCAGTGAGTTGGAGAAGAATCTGGGATCAAAAATTCAGGTTAATAATATAATAATGACTTTGTTAAAACTGAATGATTATTATGGTATTGTGCTATAACTGTGATTCCCTTTCATCTTCAGAACAATGCTATTATTTCCACTTTACCGAGAGGACAACTGAGGCTTAGGAAGAGGCGTAGGAAGTTGGCTCAAGAGCACACAGTAAATGCTTGAGCTGAGGTTCAAATTCGGGGCTTTCTGACTCTGACTTCTGTGTTATTAAGTTTTCCTTTATTGCAAGGGAATTGAAATTAATGAAGCAGAAGTAACGTGATTCTTGACTTGGACAACTGGAAGTGAAAAGGATGGGGAGAAAGATTTTAAAAATAGTGTAAAAGGAGATTCAATGTGTTTGCGAGATTGATTAGCTTGCTGGGAAGGCTGTGAGAAGGGGAGAGGTCTGTGGACAGAGGAGGAAGAAGTAGGGCTATAGAGCTCCCCCTACAAGGGCCCTAAATTAGGAGGAAAGTCTTGGCCAAAAGCCTAACCTGAAATTCATCCTTAGGAGGAGATGATTGAAATGGTTTGAATGGATAATGTCATAGAGAGGATGAAGCTACACAAGGAGGATACATGGACCAAGGGAATAAACAGAAGGATGCAGTATCTCCCAGAGCTAGGAGGAAAGCTAGGTAGGGCAGAGTAAGAGGTGAGAACACATCAAGGAAGGAATGACAGGCTGTTCATGAAAATAGGAAATATACAGAATGTTACAAGGTGGTCAATTCTTACCAGCCAGACAACTTTGGGAAAATCAGTCAATTTCCTGAAGCTGCAATTTCTTCAAGTTGCTGTTAAAAAGCTGTTGTTAAAGAAAAGGTTGTTGTGAGGATGAATATGCTAACTAACATGTGCAAAATGCTTAGCACAGTGCCAGGCATATAGTATGTGCTTAGTAAAGTTAGCTATCAGAATGATTGCTATTATCATCACCATCATTATCATTCACAAAGGTTGAGAGAGACCCTTAGATTTGATAACTCATTGGTTTTTGTTGACATTTAAGTAAGTATTATAAATTCCCATAACTTATGGGGCAGGAACAGATGATAAGAGGTGAGACGAGTCAAAGAAGTAGGGAAAGAAATTCTAAATTATTTTTCAAAAAGCTTGGCAGTACATGTGAGGGTAGAAGGCGGTAACTCAATGAGAATTCATCTGGGAGGGTTTCTCTGGGATTGAGTATGTTTTTACTCCTAGAGGAAGGAGGTGGTAGAAAAGGAGAAGGTAGTAATGATTGGCAGAGGAATGGCTTTCAAATGGACATGCAGGAAGTGGTTCTTTTGAAGAGATGTCAAATTTAGCAACCTCATAATAAAACTATTTGACAACATGTGTTTCTCATGCACAGGTGGAATGAGTTACAGAGAGGATTACAATGGGGCGTAGCCTCATTCAGTGATTCATTTGTACAACTCAATTCCCATCGTGGAAATTATTTGAGAGTAAGTTCCACAACTAAAGCTGTGACTGCAGTTTTTCCATTCTTTAAATATTAGTGATGCCGAGGATAGATCTCAAGGAATGCAATTTAGACTCCTGATGGATCTTGCAGGGACATTGCTGATTTTTCTGTGTGTGTGTCTGTGTGTGTGTGTGTGTGTGTGTGTGTGTGAGAGAGAGAGAGAGAGAGAGAAAGAGAGAGAGAGAGAGAAGAAAAATCTCATTTCTCCCCTTGTGCCAAAGGACATAAGAGTGAGTAAATCTTCACAGGGTATGAGATTGCAATAAAGATGTGTGCAAATTTAGATGGAAATTAGGCATGTTCCCAGGGCTCCTGGAAAATTGCCAACATAGTGCTCAAGACATTGCCTTTATAGACTATGTATATATTTATTTCTTTGTAAATCCAGTCTATAGAGTTTTCTGTTTATGATTGTTCCCAAGGACATTCTTTCTCCAAGCATTTCTCTAAGCAGATAGTAACTCAAAGCCGGTTTTTAACCATATCAAATGTAATCAGTGTTTTCTGTGAAATTCTTTCTCATCTTACAATTTCTATTGTGCAATAATCATAGTAAAAACTTATCAAAACTGCACGGGTGTATGTGTGTGGGGGACAATTCCAAATATGGGGAATTAACAGTATTAATTATTATTTCATGTGCCCCTTGATCACACCTTTGAATATATATTTAAAACATATTCTATTTTGTGTTACAGTTTAATTTCTAAATGTCCTTCACATTCTAAATATTTAGAACTTGAGTTGTTTTTGTAAATCACAATATGATAATATAAGTCGAAAGGTAGGATATTAATTGCTTAAAAGATCAATGGTATTACTTTTGAAATAGCTAATCATATTATTCTATTTTTCTTATTTCATTTTACTAATTTCAAAAAACATGTGCTATGGAAAAGAATATTAAAGTATTCTGAGTTAAGGAAGTTTACCATGAATTATAGTTTCCCAAAAAGACACCAATGTACTTAAATCAGTTGCTTATGTGCTTTTTTTTTTTGGTGCTTTTCTATCTTTACACATAATTCTAACTTTCTTTAAAGTAATGCAGTTCTGAAAATAAAGATTTATTATCCAGAAAGGAAATAAGTCATTCTAACACTCAATAGTTATAAAACTAGAGAATATCTAGTTTTGGACATATATTTAAACTCTCATAACTTTACTAAATAAAGGAAGTGAAATATAGGACCCACTTTATGTTTTCTTCTTCTTTGTACTACTATGATATTACTGAGAAAGAAACTACTGCATATGACAGTTATTTGTCATTTTATTTTATATTGATTTTATTAATATTTATACTAGTCTATTAATATTATAATAGCTTTTTCATAAAATAAAATAGATGTCTTTTACAAACTTTTAATTTTTATTTATTTAAAAAAATTAATCAGACAAGTGGAGGAGGGGATGGGATGGGTATATTCACACCTAATGGGTGTGGTCTGCACTGTCTGGGGATGGACACACTTGAAACTCTGACTCAGGTGGGGTACAGGCAATATATGTAACCTAAACATTTGTACTCCCATAATATGCTGAAATAAAAATATGAAAAAATTTAAAAAATAGATTATTTTTAAAGAGTCAAAAAATTAGTTAATCTTTTTAATTGACACATTGTAATTGTGCATATTTGTGGGGTACAATCTGATGTTTTGATATGCATATGCTGTAACACTCAAATCAGGGTATTTATTGTAACCATCACCTCATGCATTTATCATTTCTTTGTGTTAAGGACAGTCAAAAGTCACTCTACTGGCAATTTTGTAATATACAATACATTACTGTTAACCATTGTTACCCCACTGTGCGATAGAACACCAGAACTTATTCCTCCTATCAAATTGTAACTTTGCTCCATTGACCAACCTCTCCCCTTTCTCCTCCCCCTCATCTCTCATAACCACTCTCCTACTCCGTGCACACATATTATTAATATATTGCTGTTTTCTGAATTTGCAGCACACTTTTAAGAATAAAGAAAGCATGTTGGTTGGAGATTTGCACAAGGACCTCTTTTTGATCCAGAGGATCAACTCTAGGCTGGAATCAGATCATAGGTTCTTCTTCTGGCTCCCATGACCAGCCAAGCCTCAGGCAAGGCTGGAAACCATCTCTGAGTGGGCAGAGGAGTGTCTAACTTGCATCCTCTATCTTGAAAGATTGCCTTCAGAAGTCAACAAGAGGTGATGAAAGTAAGAACATGCATTTCTTTTTTACTCAAACAAATAACATTTTATTGTGTTTTTTGAATCGCTCTGTTGAAATAATGCTATTACTCTCAATTTTCCAGATATTTTAAAATAAAGATTAAGTTCACATATCATACTAGTTCTAGCTTCTCAGATATTAGAGCTACTTTGTCCCCTCGAGATTTTGGTTTGAGGCTTATTAGGTCCAAATAGTAATGAACTGGGCTTCAATTTCATTAATTAATGGTATTAGTTTAATCAAGCAATTCGTTAGTCATTATATGTAGTTTTGGGACAGGGAATTCAGTGATAATTTTAATAATACATTTTTTTTTAAATGGGTACATTAGAGCCTGTTCATGGTTCCCATTGTAGCATGTGAAGGTACATTATTGGTGGTAAAGTTATGTTGTTAAGTGATTCATAAGGTAGCTGGAAACTACATTTGGCCTAGTGAAAAAATTAAAACTGAGAAAAATAAGAGTCGCTGACCCAAAACTCCCAAACAAACGGAAGATATCAGCAAAGAACTTAGATTAGCATGCTGGCAGTTGGATTGTCCACATGGCCACCTCTCTTCCATTCCTCAGATCTCATCTTTTCCTTCCTTGAAAACACAAGTCAACATCACTCTTCCTGAGGGTGGATTCCCTTTTGCATGCCTCTTGCTCTCAAGTTTTTATTTCAAGTTGTGATAGACAGATGTGTACAATATAAAGCATCAAGTAGTTCATGTTTGTTAAAGGTGTTCTCATTCACTTTCTCAATTTCTTCCAGAAACAATGTCTTTCTAGATTGTTACCTCTGTATCGTAAACATGTATGTATTTCTATTTCTCAGATATTTAGCTCTAGGTACCAGCTCCTCAATGACCTCTGGAAATGGGATTTAGCTCTCTTTCTGTTCTATCCTTCCTTTTCTCTTACACTAAAACCATTTTTCTTTCTGTCTCTCTATTCTTGAATTTTATAATATTTTGAATCAGATCAATATACGATATAGTCTTTATATTATTATGGCTCTGTAAACAGTATCCACATATGAACCTTATTTTGTATATGTGTGTGTGTATATATATGTGTATGGTAAGTTTTCCTTTCCTGCACAAATTAAATTTTTCCTTCTGCTCAATTTTTTAGTAGTAAGTTTGTATTGCTCTTTTTATTCCAAACTCACCTCCAGTTGATGAACTCTCTTCCTAATGTGTAGGGAACAACAAGTGTGTTATTAGTGTCGTTTCTCTCTCTCTCTCTCTCTCTCTCTCTCTCTCTCTCTCTCTCTCTCTCTCTCTCTTTTCTAATCTCCTTACCTCCTCCAATCTGGACAGGTTGCCCTCTGTGCAATTTTCTGTTTTCAGTACTCACATCTTTCTCTGTCAATTTATTCCCTCATTTTGTTGGAGCATATTCACTAAAAGCTTTCTGAGAAAAAAATGCATGGAAGAAAATGGTGTTTGAGACTATTCATGTATGAAAATATCTTTATTTATTTGAGTCATATTTTGGTACAAAATTCTAGGTTGGAAGTCATTTTCCTTTAGAATTTTGACAGTATCACTCTGCTTTCTTTTATCTTCCAGTGTCACTATCGAGCAAAAATCATTTTAAGTGCTGCCTTGTTTTTCTCTTCTGAAAGCTTGTAGGAACTCCCTTTGCTCTCCATATTCTGATAGTTCATAGATGGCTGCCTTGCTTTGCATTTAATGACATTCATTATTGTGAATGCTTAGTGGTTTCTTTCAACTTGGAAACTCATGTCTTCCACTTCTGAAAATTTTCTTGAATTATTTGGTAGATGATTTCTGTCCCTTTATATTTTTTTCTGAAACTCCAGTTATTTAGATAGTGCACCTCCTGAACTGACTTCTAGTTTTCTTATTTTTCTACCCTCTCATCTATTTCTTTTTTTTTTTTTATTTTCTGAGCAATTTCGTTCTCTTCTGTACTTCTTTGAGTTTTTATTTCTGTTATCATATTTTTAATTTTCAAGAGAACTTTTTTCCTCTGAATGTTCATTTTTAATAGTTACTTATTCTCATTTGATGAATGTAATACTTTTATCTTTTTAAGAATATTAATCAAAGCTTCTTTCTTTGTAAGGTTTTGTTTTCCCTTTTCTTCCTGCATAAAATCTGTTTCCTCAAGTGCTTCCATCTACTTGCTCTTTGATTATTTTGGTCCTTATTTCTCATGTAAGATTATTTCCTTATATGCTCCAAAGGCTCTGATTATCTGCAAATGTTTAAGAGTGGGGCACTAGAAGGATTGTAGGATGCTCTGAGCATGTGAACAGGGCTTGTTGACTATGGTCTCTTCTGTAAGGTTATCTGGCTGGGGCATTTCATTGGGGAATAGTTGATGTCAGAATCTTTGAGTCTTTTTCTTTTGGGATGGTTTATTTCCCAGAGAGATAACAACTTCTATTATCCTACATGGAGACCATAGAAGTGACTGCCAGCATTTAAGGAAGTGGAAGGCCGACACAAAGTTAAGGGAAAAAAGTAGTTTGTTGTTTTACTCAAGTCTCTTCTATTTTTCTATTATCCCTTAAAGGCATTATAATTCTCCCAGCCATTCATGCTCAAAATCTTAAAATTCTCAAACTATTCTTCCTCTTTTATTCATAAATCCAAATTAATAACCACATCTTTTTTTCCTACTATATTGCAAGATATTTGTTGTCAGGACTCAAGAATTAGAGCAACATGGTAGAATGGTTAAGAGCATGGAATGCAGCCCTGGACTTGAATCTTGGTTCTGTCATTTGCTAGCTGTGTGATATTTTCATTTACAAGGCTCAGGTTTCAGTACTTCTCAAGATTTCCTCAAACCCCGAATTAATATTTTTCTATTTCTATTTTTCTAAATAGAATATTTAGAAATATTTTCTAATTTCTATTTTTCATAGTATTTTTCTACACAAGAAACTTTTTCTCTGTATATTTACAATTTTCAGATCTTACATTCCTATTGTTATATTTTAAAATCTAGTCAATTTTATAAATAAAGCATTATTTAGAAATTCCTATTCCATTTTGATGTGCCATAAATCATTTTTTCCCCTTGGTACATGTGCTTAACCATACCTTTTTTAAATTTAGAATTTATAGTTTTTCTCTCCCCATGAATGACTCAGCCTTTGCTTCTGTATATCCTAATCACTGATGGATATTCCTCCGAGTTTCCAAGATCTTCATGAACTACTCATCTTTCCATTCACTTTGGGAATGTTTTTCTTTGAGTTGCATTTTATCTCCTAGAACTTTTCTTTTATTAGTGACTTACATAATGGAGTTTTTTACATGGTCAATACTTATTCATTTTACTCCTTTTTAACAACTCTGAAAACCTTTCTGATGAATGGATGTGTAGGAAGTGGTGTCTAGTACGCATATAAATTTTAGCTGTTCCATTCATCAGCAGTGTAAAGTAACAGTAATTAGAGTGAAATTGCAGGCTATGGGAAAGTGTTAGGTGTGGCCCGTCATTAATGAAGGCGGTATGATGTAGTGTCAAGTGTGAGGGAAGCTGTGTAGAGAGAATGTTTTGTGTCTGAGAAAGACTCAAGAATTAGTTACCATGCTCTGTTTCTATTGTAAATAGGCCATATTGAAAGAAGATAGCATAATGTAAAAGCATTTAAGGGCAGACTGCTTAAGAATGAATTGAGGCTGAGAGATTGCTTCCACAATAGCACAAGTAAAAAGACCCTTTTCATTTGAGTCAATGGGCGTTTGAAATATGTTAAGACAGAAATCTTCCTTTCTAATGGCAAGTTGAACACTATAATATTATTTGTTTCTGATGTTTTACAGCATTGTGGGAGTTGGTGGTTTTAAAAGCCTTTCTCCAAAGATAGCTAAGATGATCTGGATTTGTCTGTGGTCAGGGAAAATTTTCTGAGGTTAGATTGCTATTTAGAAATATCCTTTCAGCTTTATTTAAAAAAAAATCTTTCATATACTTTGTAAATAAACTTTTGGAATTATACCTTAAGTGCCTTGAAATTCATTTGCTAATTGACACTCTCTATGGAAACATAAGACTAGCTCTTTTTTACTTATGGATAGATGTGAAGAGCTATGCTTTATAGCGCAGATAATTTGGTAGCTCTTACCTGTGATTTAAAACCATTTCACTTCTCCAGAGACAAAGCAGCAATCACAGATTTGAAAGACCATCATTTTGCGTTATCTTTCCTTATTTGCCTAACAAAGTAGTACTTTTCCTAGCTCTGCCAATTTTTCCCATATATCAAGTGTGGTCTACTCTAAAAATCATAAAGGCATGAAGCGATGGAGGCTATCAGTTCATAAGCCAAAACACATTGGAGCGATTTAGCATAAATGAATGCATGAAATTGTGGGGAACAATTGCTGGTAAAAGTGCACTGTGTTCAGATCTGTGTTGCAGATCTCTCACCTATATTATAGGGAGTTGATTCTCTCCCTCAGTAAGTAGTAGCCCTTATGCCATGTGCTCATGGGATTTATGGTTTATACCCTCCTGCTGGAGGTAGTTACTTACCAGGAAGAACCACAGGACTGACGATGGGGCAGAGACAGCAACTTGTTTCTTTTTAGGTTCTTGGAGGCTTATATAAATGACATATTCTTCTTTTATTTTGGTCTCTTCTTTCATATATTCCTTTAATATGCATATATATGCACACATGCAAATGTGTGTTTGCAGAGATAGATGTCTCTTTCTATATATCTAGTTATAGCTAAATGTTGATATTGATATAGATGTTTCTTTACATTTTATATAGGCATACCTCCTTTTCTTACATTTCACTTTGTTGGCTTCACAGATATTGCATTTTTTTAAAAATTGAAAGTTTGTGGCAACCTTGCATCAAGCAAGTCTATTGGCACCACTTTTCCAACACCACTTTTCCTGCTTTGTGTCTCCATGTCAAATGTTGGTAATTATTTCAACATTTCAAACTTTTTTATTTATTTACTTATTTTATTTCAGCATATTATGGGGGTACAAATGTTTAGGTTACGTATGTTGCCTTGCCCCCCCACCCCCAATTCAGAACTTCAAGTGTATCCATTCCCCAGATGGTGCACATCTCACTCATTAAGTATGTATATACCCGTCCCCTCCTCCCCCCTCCCATCTGCCCGACGCTCGATAAATGTTATTACTATATGTGCACTTAGGTGTTGATCAGTGAAACCAGTTTGCTGGTGAGTACATGTGGTGCTTGTTTTTCCATTCTTGAGATACTTCGCTTAGTAGAATGGGCTCCAGCTCTATCCAGGAAAATACAAGAGGTGCTATATCACTGATGTTTCTTATAGCTGAATAGTACTCCATGGTATACATATACCACATTTTACTAATCCATTCATGTATTGGTGGGCACTTGGGTTGTAATTATTAGAATATCTGTTATGGTGATCTGTTAGCAGTGATCTTTAATGTTACTATTGTAATTGTTTTGGGGCACCACACACTGCAGCCATATAAGATGACCAATTTAATCAATTAATATTGTGTGTGTTCTGATTGCTCCATCAACCAGTTGTTTCCTTATCTCTCTTACTTTCCTTGGGCCTTCCTATACCCTGAGACAGAATGATATAGAAATTGCACCAACTAATAATGAATTAATAACCCTACGATGGCCTATAACTGTTCAAGTGAAAGGGTCACATGTCCCTACCTTTAACTCAAAAGCTAGAAATGATTAAGCTTAATGAGGAAGGCATGTCGAAAGCCTACGTAGGCTAATATGTAGGCCTCTTGCACCAAAGAGACAGCCAACTTGTGAATGCAAAGGAAAAGTTCTTGAAGGATATTAAAAGTGCTACTCCAGTGAACACACAAATGATAGAAAGTGAAATATCCATATTGCTAATATGGAGAAAGTTTTAGTGGTTTGGATAGAAGATCAAACCAGTCGTAACGTTCCCTTAAGCCAACACCTAATCCTGAGCATGACCCAGACTCTGTTCAATTCTATGAAGGCTGAGAGAGATGAAAAAGATGCAGAAGAAAAGTTTAAAGCTAGTAGAAGTTTATTCATGAAATTTAAGAAAAGAAGCTATTTCCATAACATAAAAGTGCACGGTGAAATAGCAAGTGCTGATGGAGAAACTGCAGCAAGTTATTTAGAAGATGTAGCTAAGATAATTGATGAAGATAGCTTCACGAAAGAACAGATTTTCCATGTAGATTAAACAGCCTTTTATTGGAACATACCATCTATGACTTTCATAACTACAGAGGAGAAGTCAATGTCTGGCTTCAAAGCTTCAAAGGACAAGCTGACTCTCTGCTTAGGG